>JADRCO010000150.1:0-47911 GCA_021464525.1 Rhizophagus sp. LPA8_4_AMF | reverse complement strand
AATTTTTTTTTTTTTTTTTTTCTTGCTTCATTATTTATTTTTTGTTTTTTTTGTTTATGTATGCATAATACTAAATATTAATATTTTTTTTTTTCTTTAAAATTTTAGGTTAAACCGTTTTTTAATTATATACCAGATTAATCAGATTATCGGATGGTCTATTTCAAAAGGGACCCTTTTTAAGGAATAATAAACATTTCCAGTAAATTATTATTTATTATAATTAACAATTATTATTATTTATAATTAAAGAAATGTTAGTTTTGAGCATTTTTTTTTTAATTAAAAATTAATTTTATTATTATTATTGTTATTGTTTATTTAACGTGCAGTATGCGTATCTAGCCTAACAAGAAAAAAATTTCTTTTTGAAAATATTTGAAACTAAAAAGAAAAATTGTTTTTTTGGCGTGGAAAAACTGAAAAAAAAAAAAAAACGGATTTATTAAATATGCGTGATTTTTTTTGGATATTAAAGGATTATTGTTTAGATCGAAAAAGGTAAAATAGGTAAAATAATTAAAAAGTTCAACAATGTATGTTTTAATACCATAAAGGAATAGACTCGGTTTATCATGACATATAAATGACGCGCTAGATCAAAATATTGGTATGTAAACAACACGGGAAATTTTTTTTTGGCGGCATCTTTTATTTTTATTCTGAACCTACCCAATAAAATCCGTTTTATAACAGGTTTAAAGTCAAGATTTCTTTTTTAAAAAATCTCATATAAATCCTGTTAATTCTGTTAATGTATTAATATTAATATAAATTAAATCTAAATCTAGGAAATTTGAAAAAAAAAAAAATTTCCCCACACAAAAAAAAAAATTTTTTTTTTTTTATAGATCAAGATTTTGTACTCATAATATTTATAAAAATAAACTAGTTCTTATTTAGAATTCTTTGTTTATAATTTCGTACTTAAATGTTTTGCATCAAATTGCAGAAATGAAAAAAAGTAATCTATCTATTTTCTTTGTTAGATCAAATAAACCTGTTGTAAATATAGTAAAAAAAAAAAAAATATTTTTAAAAATATAAAAATATATATATATAAATTATATATATAATATGTAAATATATGTAAATATATGTGATTATTATATATTTTATATATTATATATATATATATATATATATATATATATTATATATTTTCCCTTAAAAATTTCACGTTCGTCACGAAAAAACCTAAAAGTTACTGCGCCAAGATCTGTGAGTTCACGTGTTTTATTTATATTTTTTTAAAAATATGAAAATATTTTAAAACCATTTTTTAAAACAAAATTTTTTCTTTTCGTTTTTTTTCAATTCTTTTTTATGAATTTTTTTTTTACAGAGCATAAAAATTTTTTTAAAGTTAGAACGAGAAAAGTTATTACTAAATATATATTATTATTTATATACACAAAATAGTTTTATTTAGCAATTCCAAAAAAGGATTTGAGGCGACAGAGGATATCGATCAGGTGACATAAATATATATATATATACAGTAATCTAGTAAATCTTTTTAAGAATTCATCTAATTCATCTAATTCATATGTCGATTATCGTAAAAAAAAAAATTCCATTCTCCCACGTATGTAACTTTATCAGCATCATACTATTACATGCAAGATATGATAGATATGATACACAGGAAACGATACATACATGATACGATACATACACTATAGGAATACGATACGTATACGACGGTACGACGATAATGGTATGGTCAAATATCAGCTATACTTTATATGAAAATACTTACCAATTTTTAGCATCAACAATGGAGGTCTTACTATCTATACAACACAGACAGGATATTATACATACAAGTCACAATACGCACAGAATACGAAAGTCACAATACACATACAGGATTACGATACATACGGCAAGTCACAGTACGTACAATATACTCAGGATACACAGGCATATAACTCACATTACTTACAATACATAATACATACAGGATACACTACAGTACATAACCCACTAGATCACTAGCCCACTAACCCCATTAGCCACTAACCATTAATTCTCTAATTTGCTAATTTATTAATTCATTAATTAACTAATACACAAATTCACAAATTCGCTAATTCTCTAATTAACTAACATTCACTAATTCACTAACCTACTAGCCCATTAACCCACTAGCCACTTACTACCACGTCATCTCAACTAGTTTAAGATTATCAAAATCGTAATCATCCTCTTGGATGCTAAAACCTTTCAAGATCCTACCATGTAATTCTGAAAATATTTGTACCAGAATTTCTAAATATTTAATGTCTCCATCACAAGAAATTTTTAATACCTTCAAAAATGTGACCCATTTCTCTATAACAGTTTCAAATATATCTAATGATATTCTCCAATTTGATAAATTTAATTCTACAAGATTTGAAGAACAAAGGTGAGTGAATTCGTTCATGAATGGATCTGCTAAAAATTTAGGGTTTCCATCATATCCTACATGAATTTTTTGTAAATTCTTACATTGACTCATTATTTTTAATAATAATAACATATTATCCCTATCTCTAATATTTACAAAAATATTTACCAGATTATAACAATTCTCTGAAAATGAAAGTAAAATTCCTGGTATTCCTGAAAGATTTTGATTTAATTGAAATTCTTTTAAATTCTTTCCATTATTTTTTATAAATAATTTCATGTTTTCTAAAGCATCAATTGTAAAATCACAACAAGTAAATTCTATTACTTCAAGTTCAGAATATATAATATTTGATAAAGTATTGATAGGAACATTAAAATCAGTCAACACAAAAGATAATTTCTTTAATTTTTTACAATTTTTTAGATATTTTAATTCATCATTTGTAATTATATCTCCATGAATTTTAAAAATTTCCAAAGAATCTTCAATCATTCCTTGTAAACCTTTTATAGTATCCCTTCCAAAATTTGAACCAGTTGAATAAGTTAAAGATTTAAGACACTTTTGAACTTGTAATAATTCTTTTATATTCTTTGATTTTAAATCATCATTCCAAGTTAAATAAGTAGAACTCTCCCAAGGATAAAATTTTAAATGATTTATTTCATGTGAACATTCTTTAATCTTATCAATTATAAATGCTTTATGAAAATTTCCATCACATATTAATTCTTTTAATCCAATAAAACATCTATTATTATCTTCTTTTATACCTTTAAAAAGTATACCAAAATAATCATTAGGAATGAAAAAAGTCTTATTGATATCTATGAATAGATTTTCTATCCCTTTGCTTCTTTTAATAATTATATAAAAAATTAATTCAAAAAATGCCAACATTTCTTTTCCTTCTATTGAATAATTTATAGAATAATCATAAATAAAATATTCATTATTATTAATAAAATGATTTTTTTCTAAATTTGGACGAAATAATTTATTATTATTCAACCAGATTTTAATTAAATTTAATAATTTATTAAAATCTAATTGTTTAATAAAATATGGATAATCAAATAAAATTTTTGTAGGTATTCCAATACGATTATCTTTTATTTTAAGAATATGTTTTTGTTTCTCATCAAGGTAAAATAAAATTATTGTGATTATTTTATAAAAATTTTTAAAAGGATATTTTACATTGTTGAAAGGTTTCTTCCATAAATATGAAATTCCAACTTGACACCAATCTTTATTGATTAATATTATAGAATGTAATGTATTTATATCATCTTCTTCAACGTAATTAAGAATTTCTGTTATAATTTCAATCAAAAGTTTTGGCATTTTTTTTAAAGAAAACCAACCGTTGTGGTTAAAAAGTTTGTTGATCAATTGATTTGCTTACCGACATTAGCGTAGTATATTTAAACTCTGAAGACGTCATATCTCAATGATCTTATGATTGATATTACAATATTAACTTTAGTTGGTTTAGATTCTTTTACATGAAATAATCATAAATAAGTATAACCATTATTTTTTTTTTTTTGCCTTAATAATGTTATTTTCCCACCAATTATTGTTGATTATACTATTTATAATTATAATCATTATATAATCTCATTTTTTCGATTATTACAAATCTTACCAAAATCATCAAATCAACAAACAAATAATTCATCTCACGTGATTTACTAAACTTCCACAGTCTAATGACTTGCACGACAGTATTTTACAAATGATGTTGAATCTTTTTTAAACAGTTTAATCAATTGTTTGCCCGCGTGACATTTAAATTACATAAGTTTAAAATTGATACATTGTTCTAATTTGATAATTTATATTATAGGGTAGACAGTCGATATTGTAAATTTTTTTTATAAAATTGTATAAAAGTAAGTTTCTTAATAGAAATGAAAAGGTCCTCTTAATGCTGCTTGATTTCGGTCAAACTTACGTATACCTAATTGATACAAAGGTCCAGGGTAGTTTAGGGCTTTAGGCATATAGAGTATAGACCCTTACCCACGGGTAAAGGTCCAGGGTAGTTAAATTAGATCAGGAGTGATCCAGCTGCGCATTTTGCATAATAGTTCAAAATGTTCCTCAAACTGTTACGAAGCTAGGGATGGGAACCGGTTAATGTTAATCGGTTAAAGAATTTTGAAAATCGGTTAACCGGTTAAAAATATATTTACCATAATTCTGGTCAGATTTATATAATGCGGCCCAAAGACATGTCAATTGCGGTCACGTGTTCCTAAACTTGAAGTTTTAATGCCGAATTTTTTCTATTTTTTTTTCTTATTTTAATAACAAATTAAAAATTGGTACAATTTGCATAATCATGTATTTTTCCTAAAATAATTTCCTAACTTTAGGAATTTTACTGAATTAGGAAATTTTTCTTAGGAAAAATACATGATTATATTTAGAATTGTGAAAGTTAGGAAATTTTTTTAAGAAAAACACATGATTATACAATTTGCAGCAAAAAATTTTTTAGATTTTTTAATATTAACCGGTTAATTAACCGGTTAATGTTTTTTGGACGGTTCCAACCCCGATACGTAACCAACCTTCGCCTTTATTTAACCATTATTAAAAAAATACTTTTTTTAAAAAAATGGTCAAATATACAATATATGTAATACCATATATGTATAAGCGATAATTTACAATTTGTTTTTATTTTTATTCCTCGGTGTTATGATAGGACCGGGAAAAACTTATGACATAAAGTAGCAATTCGAGTCATTCTTATCTCAGTCATTTAATGACGCTTTTACTAAAAGATATAGGCCTCTCCTTTATGTCAAATTTTAAAATTCTCCACGATTTACCCGATAATCCGATGCACATGATACCATAAAAAGCTTACGCCTTGAACAAAAAGTATTAATAAGCTACTGCGTATATAAATATTATTCTTAAAAAGTACTTTTATTTACTTTTCCCTTAAATATTTGCCAGATTCTAACAAAAAAATGGTAAGCAATTACGAATACATCAATACATCAACTAACATTAGGTTAATTGTTCGGCAAAACACGATGTTTGAAATATATATATCTATATTTGCCTTGTCGGCCTTCTGGTTTTCTCATTGAAATTTTATTTAATCGAATTTCATTAAAGAAAATAAAATGGCTCTTCCAACTCGTGAATTAGGTAAAACTGGAGTCCAGGTTCCAGTAATTGGCCTAGGATGTATGGTATGTAACAATCATATATTTATTTTAATTTTTTTTTGTTAAAGAAATTTATTTAATACAGGGAATGAGTGATTTTTTTGGATCGTCCGATGAGAAAGAAAACATCAATGTATTGAACAAATCGATTGAACTAGGAAGTTACTTTTGGGATACTGCGGTATATACATCAGACTCGTTTTTATAATATACATGTTTTCTCAATTCCTTTAGTTAATCAGCTTATAATCATTATTTTAGGATATGTACGGATGTGGTGCCAATGAAGAACTCATCTCAAAAGTTCTCAAAGAACGTCGTAATGAAGTGTTTATTTGTACAAAATTTGGAATTGTTCGAGGTCCCAATGGAGAATTTGAGGGTATAAAAGGCGATCGTGAATATGTTCGTGAAGCTTGTGAAAAATCTTTGAAAAGACTTGGAGTAGATTATATCGATCTTTATTACCAACTTCGTGTAGATATTAATACGTAAGCAAAACATGAAATCATCTATTTTGCTTGTAAAATAATAACGAAATAATTATAAATTACATTTTTTTTTTTGAAAAAAGTCCTATTGAAGAAACTGTTTCCGCTATGGCAGAACTTGTTAAAGAAGGTAAAGTGAAATATCTTGGGCTCTCGGAATGCTCCGCGGAAACTCTTCGACGCGCTTGTAAAGTTCATCCTATTGCAGCTCTACAGGTATATATCTATATACTGTATATAATTTTTACAGAATTAATTCATTTAATGTTTCTCTTTATTAAAAGATTGAATATAGTCCATGGACACTTGATATTGAACAAAATGGAATTATAGACGCATGTCGTGAATTAGGTGTCACAATTGTAGCTTATAGTCCACTTGGACGTGGGTTCTTAACAGGAAAATATAAATCATTTGATGATTTTGAACCAGGTGATTCTAGAAGAATTAGTCCACGTTTCATGGGTGATAATTTTGCAAAGAATTGGAAGATCGTAGATAAAATTAATGAATTTTCTGCGAAGAAAGGTATCGCTCCAAGTCAACTTTGTTTGGCTTGGGTTTTATCTCAGGTATTTAATAAACAATTTTTTTTTTTTTTACGATAAATTTATTTAATCAAATATTCATCGGATTTACTTTTAATTTTAAGGGAGATAATATTATTACAATTCCTGGTACAAAGAAAATTAAATATTTAGAGGAAAATATTAAAGCAGTCAATGTTCATCTTTCTCCTGAAGAATTATCCGAAATTCGTAGCATTATTAATTCTATTGAAATTATTGGTCTAAGATACCCAGAAGAACATGTCGCTGTAAGTATAAGAACATTATTTGCATTTACATTTAAACTTGAATAATATTTAATTTAAAATTATATTTTTAGTCATTGAATCTATAAGAAGCATTAGAAGAATTACGAAAATCGTAAATGAATTTAAAGAATAATTCTTAATATATCTACAAATTGTATTTTCTGTTTAATTTATTGAAATAAATTTATTTTTTACCAAAGAATTTTTGACCGTAGTATTTGCATTGATCACGTGAGTGATTTTAGCTATAAATCCCCCGAAATTTTTTGTCGATTATTGAAAAAGATAATTCGTATATAATCCGTCCATTATTATTACTAAAAAAATCAAAAGCAAAAAATCAAAAAAAAATGACAATTGAATATTTTAGATATTACCTAGTTGTTGGAAATATCATAATTTAGGTCTTTATATTATAGTAAGGTATTATGAAGAGAGAGACTTTAAAAATTATTTAATCGTTTGGATTTTTTGTTTCATAATTTTTGAACATTTTTTACTTTTTTTATTGTAATTACAATCGTTTTAATGAATTATACAGATCCATTTGATTTTGATAATTCTGCAGCACCTCTAGCTGGTAATTTTATTCCACAAATATTGAAATAAAACCGAAAAAATCGGTTAAAGACCAAAAAACGAATTTATAACTCGATAATTTTTCATTCTTTGTCTTAGTAAAAATACTTTCAATTTTCCTTAAAGTAAATATTCTTTTTTTTTAGTTATATGGTAATAGTAAATAAAATATACTTTTAACCCGATTACAGGGTGGAATATTCTTTCCAACCTATCTTTTTAGCGTTTCTTTCATCTTATTTTTATGGGGAACTAGTTATCGATGATGGAAAGAGATTATAAAATGGAATGGGAATAAAATATTTTAATGGGGGAGATGTAATTAGTTACGGAATAAATTATTTAAATCCAACAGCATTTTATACCAAAATGGAGTCAATTTAAGAATTGCTTTTAATAGTATTATGATTCTATGATTGATTTGAATTTTGGTTAATTTTGGCACTAAATCATTTTTATTTGATATCGATAATTATTCAAAGGTATGTGTAAAGGGATGCGATCAAATTTAAAGAATTTTAACTAAAAAAATATTAAAATTTTTTTTTATAATATTATTTAGGCAATTTTAAAGGACATTTAAAATTATTTGAGAAAAAAAGAAAAAATTTAGTGATAATGGCAAAGAAATAGTATATAATTTATTTTCTGCTAATAGTATCGGGAGTGAAAATTCTGATGATAATAGTAATAGTCATGTTAGTGATATTCAGTGATATTGGGGATGATTTTTATTTATTAAATAATAAATATTTTTAAATGACCCTCTTAAAATTTCTTGAGAACAACATTTCTAATTTAAGAAAGTATATTTAGACTCGAAATCTCACATTTTGGGTCCAATCATACGTAATGTGAACACTTTCTTCAAAAGTTTTGAGAGATTCAGTTATATTTGGATTAAATTTATCATCTTCAACCGCACGATAAGGTGATTGGTGGGCAAATTCCCTCCTTAATTTCTTTTTGGTTTTCCAATAAAGAAAGAAGGATTGACGTGCAATGGAAATTATTTTAATCATGGATGGGAAAAATACCAATCACAAAGGAAGAATACTAGTGGCAAATTTCATCACTTGATGTTAAAATGTAAAATGTTACTATTAGTTAGCTATTCGCAACTCTATTCATAATTGATGCCTGATTTTGAATATAGAATAATATTTTAACACCTTTTTGGCGATTGATATAGACAAATTCATAGCATTGCTTTTCTTGCAACCTCTACGTTACCTTAAATTATTTTAAAAATTTGGGGAGAAATATTTTAATGCTTTTCCTTTACGGCATTACGACATTATTATTCATTTCAGGTAGCAAACTTTCTCAGTTCTCCACAAATGCTATTTACTTCGTTCTCACAAAAATCAATTATTTGTACATCTATATTGTTTATTCCATCCCACTAGAGTTGCGGTTGTATTATTACAAATACAGCAATACAGCGTTGCAACGCGTGTTGCAACTAATACACAAGGTTAAATTCCTTCTAATTATATACAATACAACGTTGTAACAAATGTCGTGACATTGCGCAGATTTCAAAAATAAATATAACCGCAACGCTACATCCCACCCTTTCCATTGTTGTATTCTACTTAAGTATATACTTGTGTATCATTTTGGAAGCTCCAATATAGATGGGATTACATCAATCCATCGATCACCAGAGGCCCATGTCTATACAAGACATAAATCTAAAGATTTAATTTGATTAGTTAATTTTTCTTGGGTTGCTTCAATTTTTTGTGTTTTGAGGTATGAAATACTGGTGATAATGCTGGTTTTGAGTATATGACAGGTAGGTCTGCAAATAATTGTGGTAAATACATCTACGTTTTTTGAATTTAGGCAGATGTGGATCATTATACCATAACACTTGAGTTAGCCGTTCAATAAATTCAACATTAACATGTTAACCTTACCCAACATTCTTTGAAAAAGTACAATAAGCTCATTATAAAGCATGCCCAACAGCTTGCGTAGTAACCTTCAATCGATTCGGTTGTAAAACATGTGGAATCGGTGATGGAGAAGATGGAGTTAAGAGTTATTTCGGTAAATTTAAGATTTATTATAACTTCTAATTCATCATCAAATCATTCTTCAATTGGAATCCATTTAAACCTTGCATCTACCCGATCATATATTTCAATATCTATTTGCTCATGCACACTAGGCGTAATTTTTTTATATACTCTCTAAATGTAATACAGTCACTAATATTTGGCACCTTTGGTTTTACTAAACTTATATTCAAACGAAAATGATGTTTTGAATAAGTGAAAAATATAGCAAAGAGATGTTTATAATTTACGATTTATTAATTAATTATACTTTACGCGTTCGCGTTTAGGATACAAATGGATAAGAAAAGTAACATGATATATATACATAGTAGATCAAAAATGTATTGTTACACCACCAAATTTGGGGATGAACGTTAAACCAGTAAACCGACGTCGAGAAGAAAAATTTCGCCTTCAGACTACCATTAAACACTGCTAAATTAGTACGTGATAAACAAATCTTAGATGAAGACCCGATGATAATAGTCTGTGCGACAATCGATTTCTTATATACCGTATATTCCAAAAAAAAAATTTCAAAAAATTCTTAACGAACTAAAACTACCGTAATTTCTTCAAAGTATTTAATAACATAGTGTCTTTTTACAATGTACACGCACCTCTTTTTGTTGTATGGGGACCACCAGGCCCTAACTGGTAGTTCAACACGAAAGTGGACAGATTAGATGCTGGATTGTTAACGCTCCAGGGTTTATATGCAAACCTTCCATATTCAACACGCGTGTAAGAAAAGAGACTGCGGAAAGAGTCTACTTTTGGCGGGTGTCTGTTGGTGCTTACCACCAAAAATATTTTAATATTTGCTATTGAATATGCCACAATCGGTTGAATCTCAAATTTTACAGGATCTCAGAGCTATTAAAAACAGGATAGCTACCATGCAAAGGAGTTTGGATGAAAAAAGATTGTCTCGAACGTCGTGTGCTCAACCGCATGATTGCGACAAATTAACTTGTTGTTAGATGAGAGGGTTCTGTGGGAGTGAATCTCTAATCATATATATAATAATTATAATCTCGATGTTTCGGCGGCACAGTGCCGAGTAAAATGGAACTCGCTTGTCGCAGGCTATGAAAATTTCAAGCGACTACTAGGCGATAACCCGAGGGGTATCGGATCTAGGGCTACAAATGAATTGTAATGAACAGATGAGTGAAAATTTCAAACTGGACGCAAATCTTTGTAAACCATACACCGAAGTTAGCGAGTTTTTCTCTAAAACCACCTTGAAGTGGTGGAGTAGCATTTGGAGATTTCACAAAATTTATATACAAGAAGGACCCAACGTTAACAGCACAACAAATATTTGACAATATATTTGAAACTTTGTTGATATTGCAACCATCAAGAAAATTGAACACCTATGTGACAAATAAGACTCGTCTTATCGTCAAGTTGGACGCGCTTTAAGGATTTATAAGGTATGTCAAGTTGTCGACTCTTCCATAATTCTTTTATTTTCAAAAGATCCCAGCGTTGTACAACGCATCCATAATCTTCGTAAAAATATAATTGTATGTTTATATTTAATTCTGTTTGTGGAATTCTTAACCAATCTGACAAAATGATCTTATTAGAAAATGGAATATCTAGATACTCTGATTGAAACAATAAAGACCAATACTATTATTGGAAAATTATTTATATACACATTATATAATATTCCTATATTAGAAAAGGAAAAAAACAACTAGCCTAACCCGAAAGGCATTTCAGAGCACAATGGAGGATGGTGTTGAGAATCGGAAAACTGCAGGTACATAAATGGTAATGTAATTTAATATTTTTCATAATATTTATTTACCTTATATTTCTGCAGGACTTGAGTAGAGAGATTGACAATTTTTTTAAAAGACCTACTGAAAAAAAATGTCCGATCTATTAAACGGACGAGGAAGGTGAGGTATAATCTTTATATTGAGGTGAATTGTTTAATTATCACTATTCATAGCAAATAATTTAGGGATATATATTCCCTATCTCTTTGTAGATTGATCTTAAGATGAATCATAATCGAAGTGAATTTCCTCATTGTCTTAATTGTGACGCAGAGGTAAAACGCAGAGGTAAATACGATAATACAATAAATTTTCCTATTGCAACGGATAAACAATATTCTCATTTTTTTATTCTTTAGATCAGTGTTTGGAAGTTTGTCCAAACTATTAGTTTTGGACAGGTTTTGGACAGTCTTTAATATGTCAAACCCAACACTGCTTTAGATTAATATCTTTAGAACAATCAGATTTTGTCCGTACTGCGGAACAAATATTGTATTGTCTGAAGATGATTATGATGAGACGAATAAGAAAATGTCACAGGAAAGTTGATAAGGTTGCATTTCGCGTGGCTTATGACGCTATTCCAGATACTTCAAAGTTGGGTTGAGTATGGGCAAAATAGCGGAGGATGTTCTCTTTGAATTTGTTAAAGATATGGGCTATGAGCAGTAAGTTTCTCGAAAATTATATTCTTTAATTCTTTTTATCTTATATTGACATATTATTAGGTCATGCCCATTCCTGCATTGTGGACTATGAAGATGAGAATGTCAAATCATTGTTCACCGATGTGGAGTGGAAAGAATGAACTGAAGATCGAATTGGAGTTCCACCTGGTCCAAGCGAGTGATACAGAAAGTTGTAGAGTCCGGTTGAGGTACAGTCATGTGAAGTATTACAAAAATGTGATTTGCGAACCTACTATAACAAAAAACTACTATAATTATTAACAATATGCAACAATTGTTAATAATACACTATAGTTATAAATTATAATAATACCTTACGTTTATTAAAGCTTGAAACGCGTTTTTTCGTTCTTTAAATTGTTTTTTAAATTATTGAGCTGAATTTTTTGCTTTTTCTTCAAGTTTTTAAACGTCTATGGCGAATACTAACTTGCAAAGATATATGAATATAATATGAAATATAACATAATAAAAAAATTAAAATTATTAGATTGTAATTGCACATAACTCTTTTTTAATTAATTATTTAAATTTAATAAGCTAAATAATAAAATTCTTATATTGCATACTCCACATACTTAAAAGGTTTGCATATGTACTATTGAGTACAATGTATTATTGGTGTAAAGTACTCAACACCTTTTTTAGCACCGTACTCCATTCAACACCTTTACCAGACTCCACAACTATTCGCCTCACCTGGTCCAAGCGATATGCAAAAGAGGGCAAAGTATGGAAAAAAAACGTTAGAAGAGTTATGTACAATCGTGATGACGACGTATCTTAAAGATGGAGAAACGTATGATGTCTGCGAACATTATAATAAAGAATGGATCCAAGTGGCTATGCGAGTACTTTGCAATTTGTATGAATATGAATTCCCCCGTGGATAAGGAGCCAAAACGAAGTCTGGTACACAGTTGCACTTTTTGGATCATGCATTGATTCCTTTATGACAATAATTAATGAATTATGTTTTATATATCCTACGGCTCTTAATAAAATAGTTTGCATATTACAAACGGAACAATGCAGTCTGTGCTAAATCTCATTTGACAAGAATGGTCCGCAGTTTTAGTTATAAAAGCTAGTCTTTTTTGTTAAAATATCGGTGTTCTTTCTCGGAACACACACGTGTGCACTAAAGTTTGTCAATAAAGATCTACGTGTATCCGTCCGGCACGTGACTATGTACACTATAAACTAAAGTCAATAATGAAAAAACCTTACTAATACAAAAAAAAATCCGGTTCAAATTCTTGCAAATTAAAAATTATAAAAATTTCGTAGCAAAAAATCCAAAGTAATTTTCGTACAATACTGTGATAAAATGATTGGGATAACCATGGGCCTTTCCATACTCTCGACAAGTTTTGATAAATTTCACGCTGAATTTGTGTCCCAGCATTCCCAAATTAACTCCTCTAATTTTCTCAAATTTTTTGGATTGTTTGCTCTTGCCCAAATACGACATTCAAGTTCATTGGTGCATTGTCTTGCTGGAAATATTTGCAATACCGATAAACACCATCTCACTTTGTAGAACAAATCTATATACTGTAATTATGTATCGTGTAATTTATTTTTATTTTTTCTTTTATTAATAAATCGAGAGGCTATATATTATTTCATGTACCGTCACTACCATGGAATGTACATCAGAAAGTAAATTGGTATGACCCTCCTTCAATTATAGATTTAAGATACAAATAAAATACTACAATAGTTGCTTTGATGATATATTCTCACAATTTAAATTGGCTTTAAGACTATGTACAGTACATTAGTACAGTATATGCGGGATCACTTTTGGTCAATTTTCTTGTACATTATATATATATGTATGGTACTTTGAAATTTAAATAACTCCGTATATTATCAACCATGCAATCTGAATTTGATGTATTGAGAAAATGCTCGAGACTGGAATGACGAAGTTATTGAGATATAAAACGTTACTTAAGTGCGAACCTGAAAACCAAAGGGAGGGTTAGAAAAAAATAAAATACTGTATCTCACGGCTGTGAAGTAATACTGCTTGCTTAAAAAGGAGCGCCGCTTCATTAATTAGAAACTGGTGATTACTCCCGAAGTTTCCGAAGCAAATCTAGGCAAAAAAAGACTCTAAAGTTCTAAGAAGATAATCCTACAACTGCTATGAAAGAAGTTAATGGATTGAGGTTTTGGACAATATCAAAATTAACAATACCTTAATTTTCCTTATATTAAAAATAAATTATTATACAATTCTATATTGGATAATTAATTAAATTAAAATATCTGTCAAGAATTATTAATATTCTTAAATTCGACTCTATAGTCTCAATCAATTAGTAAAAATTTAGTATTAGTTCCCACGTATCAATCGTATCATTAAAATTATTGGATACAGATTAAATTTGTACTTGTACTGTACTACAGTCCACAAAATAAACAACGCGTGTACAGTATCACCTGACAAGAATGACGCAAATCGTGAAATTTGTGATTTAGAAGATATTTGAATATCTGAAATCCGAATATCCAAATACCTGGAAGATATTTGTTTGAATATCCAAATATATGAAAGATATTTGTTTGAACCTGCTTTCTTGAAAATAAAAAAGGTAATAATTAACAACATGATTGCTTTAATAAAATAAAAATACGCACTCTTGCAAGTTATCAACATAGACTTGTCAATCATAGAAATAAACTTAATTTTGATATATAATAGTTTTATAATTGTAAAAATGGCGTAATGGTAAATCAAGGTAACAATTTTAGTGAGCGTTAATCTCATCTCGATTGCGACTTTTTGTGGAGATTCCCCAATATAGAAAATAATAAGACAAAGAAACATATTGTGTATTGTACCGCGAAGTGTTTAAATTCACATCTACACAAGATAAAATAAGTTCAAAATAAGTAACTGTGAACTTATGCTTAATAATGAGAATTATTAATTATGACGAATTTATAAATACTTTCAATTTGTTCTTATCCTTGTATGATTAAATGAAAATCAGAAGAACTGATAGACATTTCAGATTTTCAATAGCTTGTTTATTTTTTCCGTAATGCCATAAAAAGTTAACAAAGAAAAATGCAAAGAATTACTTTTCCAAAGTCTAACAGTTTAAACATATAGTTGGTCATGTGTTAATTATAATTTAGATCCCCAAAGAATGCGTTAAGTAAATCTCAAGGACACTGGCGCTATTATAAGTGGAAGAAACCAACCAAATTTAGCGATTAAAGTACCGGAAAAGGCGTTACCATTTATCAGTCGTCACATAAAGATTATGCAGATAAATTTAATGAATACAAACTAAGTCGTGCTACGCGAAAACTATATACCCAGAAAACTCTAATGTTATTTTTAGAATTTGACATCATCATGAACAAAAATCATAAGTTTTTCTCCCAAGTGAATTTCATTCAATCTGCTTTTTGTGCTTTTTGTGAAAAAAGTTTTAACCAAACCGATCATAATACTAACTTTAATTTGAAATTCGGTTTGAATATAAAAGGATGTTACAAATGATAAATAAAGGGTACTAATATTGTAAACTGGAGAAAATCTTTAACCGATTAGGATTTTCCGAAGTTTTGATGGAAGTCCTAAATAAAGTCAATTATTTATGCGAGATGCAGATCCGGGGAATAAATGTAGATCGTCCTATGATTTCTAAAAAATTATTAGTAAATTTCTTGGTAATTTGACCAATTCGGCAAGTTTCTTACGCGCGATAATATGGATCAACAATATTACTAGGGAACTGACCGCTAGTCCTAACCAAATCCCTTTCGCGAGTAGAGAAAAATTGTCCATTACCGTGAAGTATATAAAAGCATGTAGTTTTTTTTTCTTACACTCGTTTTTTTTTTTAAAAAAAAAAAAATCTTAACAATCCATAATAAAATTAACCTAAATAATGGGTAGCTTTTATGTATACATATGTGCAGCGCTTTCTGCTATTGGTAATGTATTTTGTAATTTGAAATTCTTGGTTTTTTTTGAGATTAACAATATATTAACACTATTCTGGTTTAGGGGGTCTACTTTTTGGATATGATATCGGTAAGTAATTTATTTATTTTTGTTTTTTAAGAAAATAACATTGACTTAATTTTTACATATTGAAATGTTGTTCTTTTTCCACATGTTAAATAGGTGTCATATCTGGAGTTCTTACTATGCCTTATTTTCGTAAGGAATTCCCCTCTGGACCAGCAAAAGAAGGGTCAATTGTGGCATCGCTTTTAGCAGGATGCTTTTTTGGTATGACAAATTATGAGGCGCAGTAATTCAGTTAATCTGCGGTATCTTCGATTAAAGCTGATATTGATCTCGTGATTTATAGGCGCACTTGCGGCAGGATATTTGTCTGATAGAATTGGCAGAAAGTACTCGGTTCTTGTAGGATCTGTTGTATTTGTTGTCGGCGGTATTTTGCAAGCAACTTCTACGACATTTGCTCAAATGTACACGGGAAGAGTTATTGCTGGCCTTGCAGTTGGGTAAGTATGTGAAGATCTCTACATAACAAGCATTAGAAATTATAATTTACATTTTTATATTTTATACGCTTTGATTTTAGCGAACTTTCTATGATCGTACCTCTGGTAAGTAGTGGTTGAATTAATATTTTTTGTGCAGTTACATATTTATTCGTATTTATAAATCAAAATAATGTCCTTATAAATTTAAAGTATCAATCTGAGATCAGCCCAAAAGAAATTCGTGGGCGTTTGGTATCTCTTCAACAGTGGTCGATTACTATAGGGTAATTTCATATATATTTTTATTTTTTATGTAAATGTATTTCAACTTTTTTTTTTGACTTTTTTTTAGGATTGCAATTTCATTTTGGATCGATTATGCCACACTTCAAATCGATTCGCCTCAACAATGGAGGATTCCATTATGGCTTCAAATTGTTCCAGCATTAATTCTTGGTTAGTAATTACATTCTTCTTTTGGTTCATTTATTTAATTATTTAAGCACATATTTGATGGCTATCTTTCTTATCATTGTGCTATGTATTCTTTCATTTAAAAGTTATAGGAACATTTTTTCTCCCATTTTCACCACGTTGGTTAGTTGATCAAGATCGGGATGAAGAAGCAATAACAGTATTAGCAGACTTACGATCCGGAGGAGATAGAAATGCAACAGTTGTACAAGAAGAATATAGGGAAATCAAAGAAAATGTTGTATTTGAGCGGGAAATTGCTGCAAAAAGTTATATGGAATTGCTTAAAGTAGGACCCGAAAATATTCGTAGAAGAGTGATATTGGGAGTTTTGATTCAGGCTTTTCAACAGTTGACCGGAATTAATGCTATTATGGTAAGGATCAGCAGTCAAAAAAAATTTCCCATGATCGCACAATTTAACTTTGTGAACTTATAATTTGTAGTACTACGCACCTCAAATTTTTAGTAATGCTGGACTTGCGGATAATTCTTCCAGACTTCTTGCCACAGGAGTTAATGGTAAGAATTATAATTTCAAAGATAAAGATTATATAATAATTTAAGACGCGTTTTTACTTATATTTATTTTTACAGGTGTTGTCAATATGTTAGCAACAATTCCTGCAATAATTTGGATAGATCGTTTGGGACGTAAACCTACTCTGTAAGTTATTATAAACATTATATTCATTTTAAACTTTGAAGTAACTAAATATACATATATATTTTTCTATTTAAGAATATCAGGAGGCTTATTAATGGGAACAGCAATGATAATTATAGGTTCTATATTAGCTACACATGGAACAAAATATTATGATGAATCGTTGGGAAAACATTTTGTATATTTAGACAACAAAGCAAGCTCCTATTCTGTTATTGTTTTTATATATATTTTTGTGGCTAGTTTTGCTTATTCTTGGGGTCCGGTAAATATGCTAATTAATTAATTCATTATTAATCTAAATTGTGTATATTATCTAACTATTATCATTCATAGACTGGATGGATTTATCCTGCTGAAATTTTTCCGTTACGGTATATTTATTTATTTTATTTACATTTATTTATTATACGTTTTACTATTATATTGATAACGTCGTAAATTATTAGCATTCGAGGTAAAGCTATGTCAGTAACAACAGCTTGTAATTGGCTATTTAATTTTATTATTGGATTAGTTGTGCCAACTTTATTGGATAGGTAAATATTTTTAAATATATACATATATATACGTATATTTTTTATTCTCTTTTATCTTATTTTTTACCAATAACTGACTTTATTTTTGTCACACTATATTTAAAATAGTATTATATGGGGGTAAGATTTCTACTAAAATTTTTTTTTTGTCGTATCATTTTAACTTTAACGATTTATAATATTAATTGTATTTATTTCTCATTTATAAAGTACATATTTAATCTTTGGAATTCTATGTGTAATAATGGCATTTGCAGTACTCATATTTTATCCAGAAACAAAGGGTAAATCATTAGAAGAGATGAACAATTTATTTGGCATCGTGCAAAAATCAAAAAACTTGGAAAAAAATGAAGGGAACATTGAAGCAGCTTGAAGCCAATAAAAATGATCATAGAGAAAACGGCAAAACATTAAAAGTTATTGTTAATATTATTACTACTTTTCTTATCATTATTTTGATAATATGTATATTATTTTATTGTGTACAATTGTCTATAATAAAGTTATGGTGATATTGTAAACGTTAATGATGGCTTTCATTATTATTATATTAAACACACTGATAATAAATAGTCCCTTTTCGAAAAAATTTTATAATGGTAGCTTTGACTTGATACACAAAAGTTAAAAGTTCCAAAGCTAAATTTCATTATAGTTTATTGAGGGATTTTTCAGTATTATTTAAATCGTTACGGTACGATTTTGATCTAATTATGGTATGCTTGATTTATGATAATAAATTTACCGGTATGATAATCCATTTACTAATAATACCGTACCTGTTTTGACCGTGTGTATATATTACTACTACTAAAATTACGGGTATGATACGAAACTAAAAGCTTAAATATATAAAAGATCATTGTAGTTTACTAAAAAGTGGGGATCAAATTGTGGCCCAAGATAACAAACAAGTTTTTAATTTGACTGAATTTACGAAAAAAAAAAATTTCGTAGAATCTTTTTTGCACATTTTTGCATTTTACGATTTCATTACAAATCGTAACATCAATATTACCCCAATGGCCCAATAACGACATTAATTAGATTATTAGTATAATAATCATCATATCAAATCGTACCTGTACATTATTAATCGTACCGTACCTTTTACGCTATATCATACCGTACCTAGTTATTATATTCTCGAATTTTTTGATGACAGTAAATCCGTCTAGGAGAACTAACTAATTTACAAATGATTACGATTAATCATCATTCGACTGAAAAGGTGTCTGAGTCTCCTCATTGCAAATTTCATTATACGTAAATCCAATTTATTATTGTCACATAAATGCATCTTTGAATTTATTTACATAAAGGATTTTCCTTACATAATCATAGTGGTTGTGCAGATTGCTGTTTAAGAGAGTATAATAATGGGTTAATAGAATTTCCTACTATAACAAAAAGGGAGTTTGATATTTCAAAGGTATTTGGTTGGTGTTTTGGTCATGTTACAGTATAAAGACTTATTGAGTGTGTCAATCCGATAAGCGTTTATCCGGATAATCCGTTATCCGACGTAAAACATCGGAAATCGGATGTCGAAATTTTAACAATAAATAATGGTAAAATCTTACTACTTATGGTAAGTCTCGTTCAGGATTTTTTTTAAAAAAAATTAACCCCTTTACTAACCGTTTCTTGCTTTTTTTTCCAATTTTATTTTTATTGATTACCTGACGAGCTTTGTAAAAAACATACTCGTCGGTTACTATACGTATGAAAATATACATATATCAGATATACAATAAAATGCCTAAACTAGACATCTATCCTTTAACAATTTCTTTTTTTTTTTTTTTAATAATTAACGTTTAGTTTATCACTATTAAATTGTTTAGGTGACCATCCGACTACTGCTGCTGCTATTGCAAAAGAGATCAGTATTTTACCTCCTTTATGGTCTCCTGAATTAGAACATGAAGGAAATTTAATTCACAACTTGTAATGACTGCGCACAATTTGACTTACTTTCTGAAGTAAATAATCTCACAGGACTTTCAAAAGTTATTGCTAGATGTAGTGATTGTAGCCCCGACACAAAAGTAAAAATGATCGATGCTTTACATCGGAGAAATAAATATGTTGCTATGACCGGCGATAGAGTCAATGGTAAACAAAGAATTTTTTTATTAAAAAAATATGTATATAATATATGTATAATTAAAATTAAATAAAAATATAGATTCGCCCAGTTTGAAGAAAGCCGATGTCGAAATTGCTATGGGTATGAGCGGTAGTAATGTAGCCAAACAAGCTAATGATATTGGACTCTCTGATGATAACTTCGCAACAATTGTTAATGCAATTTGCATTTCTGAAGGATGTAGAATTTTTAGCAATATCCAAAAATTTATTTTATTTTACATTTATTGAGCGGTAAGTTGCAGTATTCATTCAATTTTAATTTTAATTTGTATATTTTCATTGAATAGTTCTTTATTAATTCTGCTTTTTTTTAATAAAGGAAATGCTGCTGAAATTGTTACATTAATTCTTGGTCTCTCTTTCTTTGATCGAAATGGTATATCAATTAATCCTATGTCACCTTTACAAATTCTTTTCTTAAATATGGTTACAAGTTCGCCACCAGCTATGGAATTAGGCATTGAACGTGCATATAATGACATTATGAATTATCCACCACGTTCAAAAGGTGGACTTTTCACATGGGAAATGATAATTGATATGGTTTGTTATGGAATTGTAATCTTTAGCAAATTTCGTTATTGTAATTTATGCTGTAGGTAATGAAGATCTTGGTAATTCTTCACCATTTGGACCTGAATGTGCCCCAAATGATCCTACATGTGATCCAGCAACATTAGAAATTGTATGTAATCAAATTTATCGTGCTATAGTTATCATTACGAATTATATGGCAATAAGAAGTATATTTATTATTTTTTTTTTTTGACGCAACAAAAACCTAATGTAAGCGCGAACGCAGTACAAAAAACGCGACAAGAACATGGCGTACACAGAGGTGACACAATTGTAAGATTGATTTATACAGGTACTCTAAACGTTACAAATATTTTTATTTATATAGATAAAATTAGTACTTAATTTATATAAGATTAATATTGGTTAACCTTTGGAAAAGATAGAAATTTTCAATTTGGCATAAAAATTATTATCAAACTTGCATTGCCTTTTGTTCATAAGTAATGCGATTCTTCATAAAAAAATTACATAGTACTTAAAATTTTAATTATTTTCTGTTAATTAGTTGAATCTGGAGGTTATAATTAAATAAATAGAAAAAGTTATCTCAATAAAATTTTTTTATACAGGCATTATATTATTAAAAAAAATATTAAAATAAAGTTTAAAAATAAAAGTTTGCTAAGGTCCATAATATGCTATTTAGAAAAAAACCCCCGTTATATTTAAATATAATTATTATAAATAAAATTATATATAGTAATTAATAAGTCAATTAAAAAAAAATCTGACGTGACCACTAACTGCTACGCAAATAATTTATTTGATATTCAATATAAGTAGTTCTACAAGAACTATAACTAACTTTGTTTTAATAAACGATTTGTTGTAATTTATACAAATCGATGACAACATTTCGAGCTGTTACTGTAGGAGGAACTGTCACAGTATATCCAGCTAAGTTCAGAGCTCCTGCTGCAATTGGCGGATCCCAAAAAATATCAGACACAGGGATAGTTACTGCAAAATTACCCAAGCCTGCGCGATTACAACCGGTAGCTAGATTACTGTTGAATTGTACAGTTCCAATATCCCACTATAATATTGCAAAATAAGACCAAAAATGCTTAATCACAGGAAATACTAACAGTGGATCAATCTTACATCTAAACAAGATACTCCGATTAATCTTGGATTTGTTGATGATGTACTTCCTGCCAGTGCCAGCATTTGTCGAATCCATAACCTCGCCTAATATCAAAAAGAAATTAAGAGATGAAATTATAGCAGGTAGGTAGACACACCATCATGGTCCGATCATTTGTCCCTTTCCGTTTATTGTCCGAATACACTTCGCACGTATTGTTGAAGCAACCAATTTTCGCATTTTTCAACCAAATAAGCCATATCTTTACCTACGGCTACCTCAACAATGACTCACGCATGTGGGTTATTCTATGCGAACATATTAATGTTGATAAAATAGCACAAAATAAAATGTGATAATATATTATTAGACTTAATGTACATTTACATCACCGGGAGGAGGCCCGGGATTCAAAGAAGCTCGAGCAAGAGTTATATCCGGACAGATTGCAATATCTGCAGCCATTTTTATTCTGACATTAGAAGGATCGGGATGAACTATAGAAAAATGTAAAATATTATTATGATCCAAAGATCAAGAAGAACTAGAGCCGGGAATTCTTACATGATTGAAGTGTAATATCTATTGGTGGATCATCATCAACGCCACCATTTGGAGCATTAAAGTATTTAATTATTCGTAAAACAACGCATTCGTGCTCAGGCTTGCCATATCAACAATATATACTTTTCCATCTTTCTAGGAAAATTTATATCCGGTTGAACCATTATTTCAATAAAATTGTTATAAGCTTCCTCTGAAACTTTCAAACCAATCTGAAACGGTAACCTGCAACCATATAATGAGTCAACATTGGAGTCTCAAGAGTCATAGTGAAAAGTACTCACTTATTTTCTTTTGGGGTCCTTTCTGGTAATACCGGGTAGTTCGGGTATCTATGGAACTTATTTAGAATTCTCCTTAATATTGAAGACATTTTTGAGAGTTTCGTGAAAAATATATAAGTGACGATGATGAAATTGATTGATCTACACCAATTAATGTGAAATCAATAAGAACGATTGTCGCACAGATTTACCCGTCATGCAGACAAAAAAAAATTTACTATGCCTTTTTTCACCTCTTTATATAAATACTCGAGAGAATTTTCACGCAACCATATTTTTTAATTTTTTTACTTATTTTTCTTATTGTACGTATATGGGTATATCGTCATAGCAAGCCACTGATCTATTTTATTATATAATTAAATAACATATGATTGTTCTCGATTTGATCTGTAAAATGTTATTTTGGTGATTGTAAATAATTCTTACAATTATGTGAAAACAATTATTTATTTTAAGGGTGCACCGGAAATCGGCTGATTTGAAAGGGGACAACGTAATTTGATCAGTAAGTACGTTTGAGCTTTTAAATCAAAATAAAACTAATTGAAAATTCAATTAAAAAGTTATTTATATTATAATGACTCAATACATAATGATTATTTTTTATTATTTTTCATAAAAGAGCGATAGTTTTTCTAATGGTTTTATTATGACTGAAGCAGCAGATCAAGTACTAGCTCATGCCGTTCCAGTTTGCTAATGGCTCCCATCAAACACACCTAATCCAAATTCAAGGTTACCTGTTTATCCACGGTTTCCAGTTAACGTGAGTAACTCATAATACAAATTAAAATTTAATAACTTATATGAATAAGGATTAAATGTTCGCGCCGAAAAATTTAGATTTAAGGAGTTTGTTGTTTGTATTATTGATTGTTCTATTCATACAAACGTATAACTGGATAAGACAATTCCTGTTGATAGGGCATGGAAACGGATTGGATAACCCAATTCGAAATTTGATTTGCTAGTCTGGTCTCAAATCCGGTTAAATTCAAATCAAATTTCTAGATTTGGTTTATAATCCGAATTCATGATCCAATTTATAAAATAGATTTGATTTTAGTATTTGGTTTGAAATTCTATTTATAAATTAGATTTGTACTTGAAATCAGACTTAAATTCGAATCTAAAAAATTTAACTGGATTATTTAACCAAATCAAATAATAATTCGGATTAAATATTTGATTTGTAGTTAATTTAGTATTTCGCTTAGTTATATTATTAAATAATTATGTACATGTATATATTTATATTAATAATATTAATTAATTATTATTTATTATTATAATGAAATCGGTTTTTTTATAAAGCGTAATATAAGTTTTCTTAAATTAATGTAACATATTAACATTATTCCATTATTTGTATATACGAATTAAAATTACAGTAAATTAATTAAAAAGTATGCGAATTGCAAATTAATTATATTATCTATATAAATTTTACTGTCCGAAATATGTAAAGCATTTAATTAATGAGGTATTAAATGTTTAATTCAATAAAGTTTAATGCTAATACAATTATGGGGAGGAAATAAAGAAAAGAGTGATGAATTTCGTTTAAGAAATAATAGTTCATTGACTATATCTGGGTCTAATGAACTTCTAAGTGCATTCAAATGCAAGCCAGCATCAGAGAATAGTCATTCTGAAGGAACAGAAGTAGCCGGTATGAAAAGATATTTTTGGGCAATTTGATGTAAAATTGGAAAATGTTAAGCCTGATCTTTCCACCAGTTAAGAGGATTACAACTAGGCATTTCTCTGGGAAGGGCTAGGTAATCATCTATGATCAATCTCTGAAATTCTTTCATCTGCTTCATTAATATCATCAAATAATTTAGCCATAAGACTTTCAGTAGTATTTATTGTAATTCTTCTTGATGGAGTTAGAATGAAGTTATCTTCATTTTTTATTTGCAATGAATATGATCAGTGAGCGTAGTTCAGCAAATTCTGCCAATCATATTGCTTATTGCAAATACAACCGAGCAACTATTACAGCTGATTTCATAATATACGGGACACCTAATCAGTAGAGAGACAACTCGGACATTTGGTAAAATTCAGTAAAGTTCAGAATAAGATAAAAAAGCTATATTGTTAGATTCGGAGCACTGATCTGACCGGTTTTTATTTTATTCAGAGTTATACCGAATCTTACCGGAAATTTCTGCAATTTGGACAAAATCAGGCGGCATTATGAATAATTGCATCAAAGACTATCCAAAAATTTGAATGATTTCGATTTTGGTCAAGTCAATGATTCTGACTAGAATTAAGATAATCATGTGTTCATATTTCAAAATCAAAATCCGAATGCCGGTTGAATGAGTGGTCAAATGTTGAATGGTAATTCTTTAATCACATGATTAATTTTTCTTACCTCTCCATGTGATATGCCGTATAGAGTACAAAAGTTTTGATTAGATAAAAATTTTCGATTTCTTTGAAAGATTGGTTGTCGAAATTTTACGGGTCCCTGAATTGTCTTGACCATTTTATGATTCTGCGATTTTACTCAAAATTTAAAATTATCGTCCTTGATCCGAAGGAATCCATCAATCCAATTAGAAATTCCGAACTAATATAAACCTCTGATTTAGGCATAAATTATATTATATCATTAAATTCTATAAACATTAAAGGCAGAGTATTCTCCCTAATTAATTTTTATTATAAGAAATGTTCACCGACATAACAATCGGCTAAATAACTAATTTACCGAAAGATGACGTCACGTTATTGATTTGGCTAATAAAATAAACATATTTTTATAGTATTTAAAAAAATTAAATGTGATAATACGTAGTGATGGAACTTTAAATTATTTCAATTTTTTTTTTAATTAATAAGTAGTATTTATTAACTACTTATTAAATAATTATTAAAGTTTCTATAAATAAAATAATGGTGCATATGAATTTTATCCTTTTATGTTATTATTTCTATGTTGTAGATCATTTAAATCACTATTAGGTCAGTTTGTTTGGATCATATGCCCAGATAAGTTACGCAACATGAACCGAATTAAGTATAAATTGATTGTTTTTCCTCTTTTGTCCCTATTTTCTTAATTCTGTTTTCCAAAATGAATTCGATAAAACTATCACGTAAAACATTATCATATATATCAGCATTGATAATATCATCATTATGTGGTACACAATATTTATTTTCAGTTTATAGTACGTCAGTTGCTGAAAGATTAGGATTTAATTCAGTACAAATTAATACAATTGGGAGTTCGGCGAATTATGGATTATTTTTCTTTGCTCCATTTTTTGGTTATATTGTTGATAATTATCCATCGAGGATGTAAGTTACTTATTCAAAAATTTGTTTTTTAGTCTGTAATGATAAGTTTATTTTTTAAACTAATCAGTGAGAGATATTGATAGAATTCCTATGTTGGCGTCTATTACTATATTTACCGGATATTTTTGTTTTGCAATGACTTATCAGGGATATTTTCCGAATTCATTTCTATTATGTGCATTTTATCTTCTTCTCACTGGACTTGCTTCTTGTGCAGCATACCTTTCGGTTCTGGGTTCTATTGTAAGTAATTTATACCTAATTAAGTTATTCTATCACTTTAAATTAAATAAACATTTATTTTGATTTTAGTCTGCGAATATTAAATCATATCGTGGAATAGCATTTAGTGCACCAATGGCTTTATTTGGTTTATCAGCATTTATATTTTCTCAATTTAATTTATTCTTTTTCAATGGAGATACATATCATTTCTTATTATTTATAGCAATCACAACAGGAACATTTATTTTTATTGGAAGTATATTTTTAGTTATATTGCCACAAGAAGAAAGTCATGAAGAAATAACATCACCAAATGAAGAAAACCCATCAACATCATCAGCTTCTTTTAATAATGAAGAACGAACTCCTTTATTATCTAGGCATGAGGAATCTAATGTTAGAGGACGGGAATTATTTCAAAATATTGACGCAATGTTACTTGGTTTAACATTGTTATTGATCGGGGGTGTAGGACTAATGTATATGAATAATGTTGGTGCAATAGTTAAATCGCTTTTTCAATCTACTTCAACGCATTCATTATTAATCGATAAAATTCAGGAATATCAAAATTTTCATGTTACGTTATTATCAATATTTTCATGTTTTGGCCGGATTAGTGTAGGATTAATGTCAGATTTATCAAAATATATGTATAGCGTAAGAAGATTATGGTTTTTATTAGGCGCTGGTTTCTACATTTTCATTGGGCAAATTTTGGCGGGGTTTATAATTAAAGACTTGAATCATTTGTGGATTAGCAGTATGTTTATTGGTTTTGGATATGGTAATTTATTCGGCATTTCTCCCACCATCACCAATGAATGGTTTGGTAAATTACATTTCGGTTTAAATTGGTATGTATTTGTATTGTAAAGTTTATTTTGAATATTTTATTTATTTTTTATTTGCCTTATTACATTTTAGGGGCATTATGTCTTGGGTAAGTATTAAATAAAGAGGGGTGTGATTTTCACGATATTTTTATAACCCGTGACGTGAAATCAGTCTCGCTAATAATTTTACTTTTTTTAATTTCTTTTTTTTTTTTAAAAAAAAAAACTAATTTTATTTTATTTTATTTTATTTTATGCTACGTAAGTTTATATCGTTCGGAGGACAGTTATTTAATTTATTTTTCGGATATAATTTTGATAAGCATAAACATAAATGTTTAGGTTTAAGTTGTTATAATACTGCTTTTTATGTTAGCGCAATCGGTAGTATGATTAGTTTATGTGTTGTTTCTAGTTTACTATTTAAAAGAAGAAATCAAATTCAATTAATGAGGTGATAGATTATATTTGATCTAATATTATTTAGGTTGAGGAACTCTATTTTTTAATTTAAAATTTTTTAATTTAGTAATTTCGTATATATACTGTAGTATATATATTATGTGTATGTTTATTTGAAAGACTTAATATTAACATGTGTTAGATTTATTGAAAAATTTGGTTTATATCTTTACAAATTATAATAAGAGATAGTAAGATATAATCATGATTAATTAAAACATGTTTGTACAAGTTTAAAATTCACTATGTTATCAATTACCAATTATAAAAATGTTTAATTATCACTAATTAGAATTAAGAGAAAGTACATGCATGACACTTGATCATGCATGGCGTGAAAACTACATTTCATGTATATTAAAAGTTCGATCCTATGATCCCTGGATGAACTTTATTGATTAATATATAATAAATTATTACAATTATAGCCATTAACATGAAATACTTCATATTCATCTATATCAAAATGACCTGTATCGTCCCTTATTCGTGTCTCATAATTCTTCTTAACACATTTCCCTTCGTTTTGATCAAAACATAATAGAGTTAAATCAGCATTCTTACCACCAAAATTTGGGCCAACATCTTCACCATTAAAATGTGCACACTCCCCACTTTTAACTTTACTAAAAACAGAATTTTCCAAATTCTTTTTATCCAATGAAAAAATAAAACTTCTCCTGTCAGGACTATCACGACGATAACTATCATCCGTACAATCACCTCCTTCAGAATACCAACTATATGGATTAAACCCTCCAATAATTTCATTTGTATTTTTAACACGAGCAATGGTAAGAGTAGGTCCTTTTCCATCACAAAGACGATGAAAAGTTGATGTCGTGTATCCATCTCTACTACCACGAACAAGTAAAGTGAATTTGTAAAAAAATATATCAAGTCGTTTAGAAATACTAGCATATACACTTGGGTTTTCTAATATCTTAATTAAATTAGCAAGTAAAAATGCTTGTTCTAAATTAATTATTAAAGAATCAATATCTGTTCTACATTTTGAGATAATACTATCATCAAAAGAATAATATTCAAGAATTTCAATATAAAAATCACTATTTAAAATTTGTTTGTAAGGTTTAACTTTTCGAGAGAATTCATGAGGACTAATATCTTTAAATTTAATATGTGAAATAAATGGTTGAATTAAATCTTTTAAAGTAGAAATATTATCAGAAGTACAAATAGAAATCTCAGATGGTGATTTTTTAATTTGTGAAAATGCCCATTCTACAAGTTTATTCCATACTTCAATCGGTTTGAAAGGATAAAT
This sequence comes from Rhizophagus sp. LPA8_4_AMF, assembly GCA_021464525.1. Classification (NCBI taxonomy): domain Eukaryota; kingdom Fungi; phylum Glomeromycota; class Glomeromycetes; order Glomerales; family Glomeraceae; genus Rhizophagus; species Rhizophagus sp. LPA8_4_AMF. Next base: position 18,898 of record JADRCO010000150.1, on the reverse strand, counting down.
ACTAACAAGGTCAAGGAAAATTTCTCGGTTAATGGTCGTAAAATCATTTGCTCTAAACATGATCGTAGGATCTTCTTGAAGAGCATTTTTATAAAATTGTAATAAATTAGTAAAATGATCGAATTTGTTTACGGCATGTGTGATAGTAACAAAATTTTTTTTTAATAATTCTTTATCGCTAAGAAGTTTTGCCTCAATGATTGAACACATATCGTTAAGAACTAAGTCATCAGCTGCGATTAAAAGGTCAATATTTGTTTTAACATCACTTGCAAAGTCGATAACATCGCTATATATATATCTAAAATTTTTTTTTAAAATTTAATTAGTTACAATCCGTTTATATATCATAATACATATTCTGTAATAATTAATTTTATACTTACTTAAAAATTATATGAAAAATTTCAACGGAAATATTTTCTTTTTGAAGTTTAAAAATGTTATTCTCTTTTTCTACTTTACCGCTAGATAATATATCTTTAAAATAAGTTGAACGATTTTTTAAGATTACTGAATGTAAACGAAAAATTGTAGTGTTTGGTTTTTCTCCAATTGTAAGTTCTAAATCACAAAAAGCACCGGCGTCAACAATTTTTATTGATGAATCCGGCATTTTCATAATGAAGTAATAAGATAAAAGGGGTAGAGAGAAATAAGTAATAAATTGAAGTTTAACCTAACTTTCTTATATATGTTTTTTCATAATTGTCAAAATCAGATTTTTGACCAAGCATCATAACTAAATTGGTAAAGCTCAAATTACTATTTTTTTATTGTAGTTTCCTTAAAAATCAACTAAATAACTAAATTCGTATTTGTGAGAAAATACATACACGTATAACAAATTAGCCCATCTGCAAATTCATTCGGAGTAGTAATTTTTTACAAATTCCGACGTTCAACCTATTAAAGTTTATGCCATTAAGAAAGGTAGTAGGGCCATGTTTCCACATTTTGCATAAATGATCAGTTACTCGGGTATCATTACATGTAATTAAGATAGCGATGATAAGTGTCTCATTGAATTTCTTTTGATTGATCAAGTTGCATATCCGAAAAAATCAGTGTTAATCGTGACTATATTTTGTACGGGCATTGGCGTTTTTGTTTTGCAAACTTAATATTTTCAGTCCAATAAAAGGATAGTAGATATGCAATGATTGGTATACAGATATGCGTTAACCATAGATAATAAGGAGTTCATATTCCGGCCGGGTAAAAATTTACTATACCGGGTAAGATTTTTTTAAAAAAAAATTTCATGAATTTTACATATAAAATTTTTTGAAAGGAAAAATCAAAAGCCGGGTTGCCGGGTCATTTTACGTTATGAAAACCGAAAAATTAACCTAATTAATAAAATTAACAATTTATGAAATTATTATTAATTCAACGAGCTTAATATTAATTATTTATAGCATATAAAAATAATCATTATCTTTTTTTTATCAAAATATTATACATTAAATTATCATCATAACTATAACACACACGTATTTATATTTAAAGAAAGTACCATTTGAATATTATTTTGTTTATTATTATAATCCCATATCTGAAATATATAAAATTTAACATACGGTAGTGTTACATAAAAGTTTTGAAATAAAGATTATTATAATGATTTATTTAATTACGAGAATTAAATTTGATTAATAAATATATCGAGTAGATGAGTTATTATTTATAACAATTTTTTTTAAAAACATAAAGGGAATTAATTATAGAATCATATCGGTAATCAACGATAAAATTTTTTTTACAGGAAATCATCCGAAAACTACTACATAAATTGATAATGAATTTATTGGATCATAATGTTTTTTAATGCTAAAATACTAAATAGTACATTATCTTTTCAAGGCTGCCTAGGGGCAGATTAGTTTTTTTCTTTAAAGTTTAGCTGTTCGCCATCATCTTTCTAAATCGGTTATAACTGGACACTTTACATCAATGAAAAATATTGGTGTCCATATTGGCTCTCAAATTATTAATTTATAATGTAAAGGAATTTGAAGGAAATCAGAATCTGATGTACAGTAGATACGAACCATTTTTCAACAATTTCGCAATTTATGGAAAAATTTATTTTATTTAATTAATAGTATATATAATGTAGAGTTTAGTGAATTAAGAAATCGTTTATGTATATTTTTAAGTCACAGAGTCACAGAGTCATTGAGTCTCAAAAAATATTGAAATTATTTATTTGTTATACTTACATTTACAGTGTATATCGCATGTAACGCATTTCGTGCATGTTGTTAAGTTATCACAATTTATATGTCTAGGAAACCCATCGTAATCATCGTAAGTTTCAACAAACTTACACTTTCGTTCACCTTGAAAAAAAAGTTAGCAATTAGTTATTAGGTTATTAGACATCGTTCTAGCAAAAGACTAATGACTCTGTGACTCTGTGACTCTGTGACTTATTAAAAATTTACTCATTATTATAGGTACTTTTTAAAATAAAGTGAGAAAATTTTGTCCTTAAATAAAAAAATTTTTCTCACCGACACCATTCCAAATCTAGAAAGTTTCGGAATTTAACGTATAAATTTTCAATGACTCAATGTGACAATTGTCTTACTGCATAGTTCAATATCGGAATTTAATGTATGATCGATAATAATTACACGTACTATACCAATCTGGTAATATATTGCATTGACGCATAATCCGGATTATTCCGACGGGATCAGTTATAACTAAGTGTAATCGCATAATTGTGTAAATGGTAGCGATCAGGGATATCTGGATTATTTGGTTGGATAAACTCTAATTGACATTATACCTTATATAGATCCAAAAATTACAGATTTAACATAATATAGTATTAACACCGCTTATTAAATATAGTATTAAATGATGATAATTTACACAATATACTAAAGTCAGTGAAGAGATTTCTGAAGCTTGATTGCAATTGAATTTCGTCATGGAAATTTCTTTGTGATAATTGCTAATAACGGACAATAGTGCAACTTACAAATATATTGCAACAAAAATTTGGTCACATATATTTGTTTAAAAATTTCCTTGTGATGTTGAATAATTGATTGTTTTAAGTATTATTAATCTCTGATTCATGACTTGTAATGTGAGACTACATTTCCACGCCTTTCATGTAAGATACATTAATAATCGTCTAGTTTATGCATTGTTATACAGCTTTACTATTAATTAGAAATCACAAATTTGCTGATAGGATGAAGAAGTTCCACGACTTGACGGCTCGAGCATGGTTAACCGGTTTGCAATTCCTGTACTCTTATTGCTGAGCTGGTGAATGGCATTTAACAAATAATGAATTAATGCAGATATATTGAAAATTCACGCGAATTTTTTCTTATTCATGATCATTATCACTTTGAATAATAAGAATTTTAGTATCAATTCATAGTAATTAATAATAAAGATAATTGTTATAAGTGTTAATCTATTGTACTACTATATACAAACTAGTAATTGGATTTAATATGGATATTTTTTCTGCTTGGAAGCAGTTTCGCCACGTTTTAGAACCCGACCTATTCTTTGCAGAATCGATTAATTTATAGAAATTACATTACTACTCTAACGTAAAACTTTATTAATTATGGACAAACCAGCTCGGGGATATATTTTCACAGACTTCAAATTTAGATGTGTTGTAGAGACAGGTATCTAAAATATTGGCCTATGGAGAATTTCTCGAATGAAGGAGGAGTATTTAAATATCGACAATAAGACAAATGAAATCGAGTTTTTAGCGCTAATAGTATAATGGCATATCTTTTTAGGACGGTTCTAGGCCGGTAATACATTTTAAACTGAACGCTTTACAATGAAAATAGTAATTGACCATATTGAACTCAACCTATTGGTTGAATATAAAGTAAAAAAAAATTTGAAAAAGTCCGTGAAACATTTATTTAAAAGTGAATTTCGCAAATTGTGGAAAAAAATTTATTTTATATCTGATATATAATGATGGAGTAGTTGATAAAATAGAATCAAAAATGGGTTATGTTTATCTTTTAGTAAGTCATCATTGAGCATCATGTTTTTTAAACATTAACATAAAAAATTTTATCATTGACAACATTACACAATTACCAATCAAATTGGGTAATGTCAATAACTCAATATAATGACAATTGTTTTTTTTTACACTGTATCATAGTTACACTTTATAGATAATCCGCACTAACCTGCGTGATTCAATATTATGAGTACCATTACTACCATATAAAATTCACTAGTGAGTAATGATGATTTTAGACAAATTCATCATTTTTTCAGATGCCCAATTCAAACAATTTCTTAAATATATTTTTTATATTTACTTTCAAATTATTTCACTTATTTTTATAATTAATACGGTAAAATTGTTAATTATTGGGTTATAAGTACTATTGATCTTTATTCTTAAAATGTAGAATTTTGTTAAAATTGCACGCCAAAAAATAATCTGTTAATAATAAATCATTAATAATAAAATTCTGATAATAAATTTTTATATGCCGCACGCCAGCGTTACGGTTCGAACTCGTTCTATCTCTAATATTGAAGCTTCTTTATAGAAGATAATAAATAGAATTTACATTACTGCCGTAATTTATAAATATCGGTCTTTACGCAAAATACCCGAACTCTGGAGTATATCACGAAAATAGAAATCGAGTTTTTTAGCACTAGTAGTATAGTGGGCTAGTGGCATACTTAATTGGACATTTTACAATAAAAAATAATAATTGTCCATATTTGACCTCAACATACTGACTATATTGACTGAATATAAAGAAAATTTGAAAAATTCAAAGTCTGTCGAAACATTTTTCGAATAATTTCGCAAATTATGAAAAGAATGTATTTTATTTAACTAAAAAATATGTATACAATCATAGAAACAAGTGTTCGATGATATAAAATTATTGTTCATATTCCACTTTCAAAGCATAATTTGTATTCACGCATTTACGTTTATAATAAGTCACAGAGTCATTGAGAAATTGAGTTTTAAAAGATTTTCTGTTACTTACATTCACAATGTTCATCGCATGTACCACAATGTTCGCATGTTGTTAAGTTATCACACCTTACAGTGTAATATTCGTCACGTTCAACGAACTTGCACTTTCGATCACCTTGAAAAAAGAAAAAAGTTAGCAGTTAGTCTTATGTAGAATGTTGTCTAATAACTAATGACTCTGCGACTCTGTGACTTATTATAAACTTACTCATTTTTATTATAACAGATAAGATACTTTTTATAAAATAAAGTGAGAAAGTTGTCTTTAAATAAGAAAATTTTCTCACAGCCACAGTAGCATAATTGCTTATCAATAATCGACTATTCTATATGGAATTTAAGTTTTTCGATGACTCAATGTGACAACACCATTATCGGAATTTGACGTATTCCAATTACTATTTATAACCTAATTATATTTATTGTTTCGAAGCTTTTAGGAGTTAGAATAAAAAATCGATGATCCCGTGACTATCACTTACGTCATTATATCTGATCATAAAAATCAAAAAAAGACTTCAAAAGATGTAAACCGACTGTCGAAGACTAAAAGAAATTACTTATTGATACTGTAGCTTTTTACGTTACTTAATCATCGAGTTCCACAATTTATAAAGCATAATAACTGAACGACAAAAACATAAGCGCTCATAAAAACAAATTTACGTTTCAGAATATTATATAATAAACTGGATAGGATTAATACATGGACTATATAAAAAATTTTTACTACGAGTAAATAATTAAATATGAATATATTAATGTTTACCTGTAAAGAACGTTTATTTACCTTCGCCATTTAATAAGAGTTGGTTCGAGTTTATAAAGAAGAAGAAGAATAAACAATCGAATTATAGAAATAATTGTAAATTCCCTATAAAAAATTTTTACCCGAATATTTCCATTATTTCTCCGTGGCTTTCGTAAAAATTCCGTGAAAATGATACATTCACGGATATCCGTGTTAGAGAGATGAAAATTTCCATGATTTAAGGTTATAAATTCCATGAAAATGATACATTCCCGGAAAAAACATGGAAATAAAAAACACGGATCAACATTTTTTACAGGCATTTTGTAGTGATTTTGTGTACTGTATACAAAGGTTACTTCTTACGTTTGTTAAATCTAAAATTATTGAAGAAAGAATCAATAACAAATCATGAACGATTAATTTTTAGTTTTCGTCATTACTGAAGAATTAAATCATAAAAATAAAAATTATCATTTTTTTTTCAATACATTTAATTGTGTAATATTTGTTCATTGAGCGTCTATTGTTCTGCGCCACAATAGTATCGACATTATTTATTAATCAATGGTAATTGTTTCCAAATTTATAACACAAGAACAAAGTTTCACACTTTGTTTTATTTGTATGGCACAATTTGCGTGTAATACCCGAGAACATTTTGTTTTACTGTGCATATTAGCAAAAGCTATCCTTGTTGATAAATATCTTACAAAGGATGAAAATCAAACAGCGACTACAACGTTATATATATATATATATATATATTCATGACAATTATATTCGGAAACAATTGAAAGATCAAATATACTAGTTAAAGATGTATACAGTATTAATTGAATTGAATTATGAATGGAATTCTAAAGAATAATATTCAAAAAGATTAATCATTGTAATTATTAAACGAAATTATATACTTTCAAGAATCTATTATCTTTGAAGTTTTATAAATAGTTGATAAATAAAATGTTATAATCCGTGTGTATAAACCATCAAGTTAAAAGTTTCAAACTTGTAAACATGAGGGTTGTTCGTTTTGAAAAGAGAAAACTGCGCTTCATACCTTTTTTTGATAAAATGAATTACAAGGGATTCCTAATTTATACAGTATATCATTTTTGTTTCAAATAAGGGGATCTTTGATCCTATTGTGTGTTTCAGCGGTTAACGATCGCCGGTTTACTGCGACTGTTCCTGATATTTATTTATTTAGATTCCAATTTCCTTTTTTTCTGAAAAAATCAAAATGGCTTCTACTCTTCCAACACTCTGTTTTGACGAAATATTCGCATATTTGCGTGACGATATTTCTTCTTTGTATGCATGTGCCCTGGTTAACCGTAACTGGTGGTGGCATGCCATTCGAGAATTATGGCGTGATCCGTTAATCACCGTCAAGTCTCTAAACCGTCGAGAAAAACTTTTTAATTTGCTTCTATTATTTCTTGATGACTCTAGTGCTAAGTCTCCACGTGAGCCATACCTGACATATATGAGAAAACTTAACTTTGCGGAGCTTGTGAAAGCCGGCAAAAGTAAGGATAAAATCGACCTGAAATCAATTAAAGCGCTCTCTCATGCGATTGTCAGCCACAGCAACAATCTTCAGGAACTCGATAATGACCTAATCGCACCCTACTTTCAGAACCGTTTTTATATAAACCGACATCATTTGACAGTGTCACAATACAACTTTTTTGAATTTCCAGACGCTAATATTTCTTTTACCAATTTGAAGTGCTTATTCATTGACAACCTGAATGCTCATCAGATTTTGAAAGCTGCCATTAATATTGCTCCAAGACTTGTTGAGATTACTATCCGTCTATACTGCCAAAATTACGTAGATAGACGTAACGCATCGACTTATAAAAATAATGAATTGCTTCCCACGACTTCATTAACCCTGCTTAATTCATTTCTAAAATTGGAACGCTTTAATATTATTGAAGGTCCAAGGACTAGATGGCAATCGTTTGATGCTGATATATTTCTGTGTCAAGTTGGTCTTAACCTTCCCACAACAGTCAAGCATTTTGGATTCGATGTCGATTGTGAGTTTTCTGTTGTAGCTCTTAACAAGTTCCTTAGTTGCACTGCACATCACATAAAGACACTTTCATTCGCTAGATGCACGAAATTCAACCAAAGCCATTTGAAAGCCATCTATCAGCATAAAGACTTACGAATCGACGCATTGAACATCCCTTGGCCCGTAAATATTGATAAATTTACTTTATACAAGGCAAAAAAGCGAATTACGACGGTTCGCTTTGATTCCACTGGAACCAATAAATTTAATGATTCCGACGCTTCCGACGATGAAGTCTATAACTCTGATGATTCGTACTTTAGGCGCAATAAACGTGACTATTATAACAAAGCGTATGATAGTAGTGACAATGAATACGACTCAAACACATCGTGCGCTGAGCGTAGTGGTCTCTATCATGAAGATGATAGTTCCATTTATTGTGACAGCTTTGATGAAATTAGTAACGACGATGATTATTATTACAATTATTACAACAACGACGACTACGATTATTATAATAATTATAGCAGTGAAGAGGAATATGATCCTTATTACGATCATCGTTATGATAGCGAACCTTGGAATTATGATTATAGTGATTGGTAGATTTATGAAGGATACTGTATTTAATATAATTTTAATATTTATTTTATTTAACATTTTAGGACCACTAAAATCATTATAGAATTTCACATAATTTTAATTTTTATAAATATAAAGAACATTAAATTAATAAAAATATTAATAACACTTTTTGTTATGAGAAATTTTATTGACATTGAATATTATGTATAGTACTTTTATAAATAGACCGAAAGCTTCGTGAGATTGCAAGGTTCTGGTTCGTAGTTCATTAATTTTTTATTGTAAAAAGTTTAGGTATGATAATATCTTCGGGGTGCTGAATAATTTGTTTAAGTGTTTTTTCTTGCTGTTCGAGGTTTCGTTCGAATTAGTCTCGCTTTCCACCACGTGTGGAAAATACATGCACAAATAAATTTCAAGGTTTATCTCGTTTGTGTCACTGCTACTGTGCCTTTCATATGACGTTTGTCATGTGCCTTAATTTAGCGTAGCGTTATACTAAAGGTCATGCGTGAATATTCGAAGATCAATTTCACGTGATTGACATACGTTAAACAAATTATTCAAATTGTAATTGTCTAACAGAATTCTAACTAGATTTAGAAACATTATGAATTATAATTGATTTTTTTGGTTATATCTCGGAGAATTTTAATAAATATAATTCCGTGAAATTTCATACTTTCATCTTTTTTTTTTTATTGTTAAAATTCTCGTAAACAAAAAAAAAAAAAAAAAAAAAATTTAAAATGGCAAGTAAAACAATTAAGTTTCATATTCATTTACCAGGAGGGATAGAAAATATTGGACAACCAATAGTTCTTGGTGATGGAAAAGAATTAGGATTTTGGCAAAAACCTATCGTAAAATTACGACAACCATTTCCTGAAAATTTAACTTATTGGCAATCTGAATTGATAACTATTTCTTTACCAAATTTTTCTAAAACAAATAATATAAAATATAAGTTCGCAATTCATATACCAACATCTATTAATGAAGAAGAAGGGGAAAATGTATTTGAAGGAAATACTCCTGAAGATGATCGTATGTTGGATATTGAAAGAGAGAATCAATTTGCTATTTGGAAAAATAATTCTGATTTAAGTCAAAAATTGAATATACATATTGATAAGATTTATGATTATGCATTCGTGAATTATATTTTTAATTCTATTAGATTTTATAATCTTAAAGATAAAATTTTAGAATATCAATATTTATTATATTATTATAATGATATCACAATTCACGCTTCAAATATTGATTATATTATTAATAATATTAAAGTTGAATTAAAAGAAAGAAGAATTTTTTTATGTCTTCTTTTAGGACATTATATTTCTAAACAAGATTTTAATTATGAATTACCAAAATTTTTTCCATCCGGATTATTACTCGATGTAATTGATAATTATAAACAGAAAAATTTGCCCTCGATTACCAAAATTCCGATGAAAACCGCTATTACTTGTTTAATTCAACATAATGCCTTTCAACATCAATTTCGCTGGGTCAAAATTTTTACAATTGCGGCAGAAGTCGATCCCGAATTTATCTTCATTTATTATTTAAAAGATTTAAGTTATCCTAATGATAATTTATTAGAAAAATTTATTATGGAATTGGAAATTATTAGTCCTTATATTAAGAATATTAAAAATATTGAGTTTGACGTTTATATTAATCTTGCAAAGGTAATTAACAATTAATTGTATATATATATATATATATTAACGTAATCAATTAATAACTTATTTTTTTTTTTTGATAGTGGTTAATTGAAATATGTCATAATAATAACGCTCTTTTTAAACTTTGGTTTGATATTCTTTTGCATAATAAAGCAATTGACAATAATATTTTCAGGTCTTTTATTGAACGAATTCAAAAGAATATTTCTAATGATGATATTATTAACTTAGAAAATCGGTTTAATAAGGTTCCAAAAAAAATTCAAGGTTATATTTCTGAAGCCTTTAGATATCATGCTATACAATCACTTTCAAATCCATTTATGGAATGGTCTTATCAAGAAATATCTTCTATAAAAAGATTTCTTCAAAATGTTAACTTAAATTGGAACAAAAAAGATATAATTCAATCATTAGAACTAATTTCTCGTACGGATAATTTAGAATTATTAAAATTATTTCCTGAATTATTGGATAATTGGTTTCGTAAAGATTTTACTGATGCTAAAGAAAAAAGGATACCAAAAATTTCTAATGATTGGTTCACAAATCTTTTAGATAGATTAGAGAATATTAGTAATAAAAATGGTGATAATTTTATTTTTTTAATATTTCATCAATTAGAAAATATGTATCCTTTAATAGGTTATCGAAGAAATACTTGGAATAATTTAACAATTATTACTACAAATAGGGTAAAAGCATGTTCTGAAACTCAAATAATTAGTGCGACAAAATTTATAGTGAAATTAAAAGAAAATGAAGTAAAAGATTTATTTTCAAATATAATTAAAGGAGTAATGAGTAAAATCATTCAACCAATTAATGATCGATTTATTGATAAAATATTCATGTTATGTGATTGCAAAAGTGATACATTAAATATTCCAAATACGTAAGTATTAATAATGATTTTATTTTTTTTTTATATATATAGAGTTTTTCTTAATTATTTTATTTCAATTTTTTATTTTTAGGATGTGTGAAGATATTTTATGTTATATAATATTCACATTACAAAATCAAACGTTCATGATAGATATCTTAGAAGAGTATTTATCTATTATTAAATCTAGTAGATTTTGGATCATTATATTGAATGCTACCGGAAATGTTGAAAACCTTAAAGCAAGTCCATATTATCAACATATTAAAATGTCTACTTTTGAACTTAATAAATTACTTTTAGAAAAATCGATAAATATGCGATTATTACAACAACTTTTAGATTTCTCCGATGAACAACTATTTCGATATTTTCGTGAGGTTATAAGAGAAAATAACGTGAATAATTTTTTTAATGATATGATTATATCTAAAGATAATATTGCAATACTTAGAGATTTATATAATGATTATGAACTTCAACTTAATCAACTTCTCGATTTTTATAATGGATTTTGTTCGGATTCTAAAGTAACCGATGTAAATCATTATATTCGTGATTTAAGACAACGTATGGAACATTCCGATAATGTCAGTTTAAGACAAGTGTTGACTCAAGATTATTGGGCATTACATGAAAAATCTTTACATAGCGCAAGAAATTGTCATGAATTGAATGAAACTCTAATTTTTCGAAATATATTCAGAATTAATCTCCAAAATGATGCTGCTGCGACAAATGTAGAATATATAGCACAAAAATTAGTACCAATTGTTATTGAAAAATATTATGATACTTGTGAATCATTTAAGAAATAAGTAATTCAATTAATTTTTTAATATAAATCTTTATTTTTTATTATATTAATATTTATTAATTTTGATTTTATAAAAGGTTATGTATCACATAACAATGGATTTTTAAATTTTAAGTTTTCAAAGTACTAACATAGTAAAAGATGATTGGTTGTTAAAATCAATTCAAACTATGGTTATATCGATATATTTTATCCGGATGTGGCAAGGTAAATATTAAAAAAATTCGTTAGAATTTATTTATCCATTATTAACTGTTTTAATTTATTTTCAGAATTTGCTTCGCATTTCAAAAAATTTATGAATTTATTTGAAAGCAGGAAATGGACTTTTTGACTTTTTGATGAAATATTTATATCCATATTTGTTATGCAACCCACTCATTCATTTACTGTCATTTCAGAATAATAAATTCGGTCACATGATCTATGACTTTATTTATTAAAAACTATAACCGAATTAAATTCGTATTTGAAAATTCCTTTTTCATATGAATAAATAATAATATTCGAACCAATGAATAAAAATACTGTAGAAGAAAATCTTGCAAATTGTAATAATTTTACATGTAGTCAAATCTAAGTCTTCTAGCGTCTCTGTTAACACTGTTAGTTGCAAGTCTCGTTCGTTGATTTGTTGTTAGACTAGAAGTTTGCTAAAAATGTTCAAAAGTAAAAAAATTAATAACTTAATTCTAAAAAATAAATTATATCTAATGAATCTTCTAACCTCGATCCCTTTCATTATGAACTCGTAAGCATCATATGTATTAGCCACTAACAGATTTTCCGGAAATAATTCATCGATAGTATTCTCCGGAATCGTTGAGGGCCATAAATTTAATGAACTATCTTGTAAATAAACATATAGTGGCTCCATTTCTTTTTGATTCTCTAAAGTTAAAAATCGGAACATGAACCTTTTTAAGGCTAAAGCGAATGTATCTGCTGGTATCAACCGTCCTGCTGTTGTTGTTTGCTGTTTAAAATCTACAGAATTCATTATTGCCGTTTTCATATCTGCTGAAAGTTCTTCCTTATATTTTTCATTAATATATTTAATTTTAACATCGGCAACTTGTTCTTCAACGAATTCGTATAGAGCCACTAAATGTTTAAGTCGTAAATCGATATTTAAGAATTTAGAAAATCCTTCGTGTGCATACAATGAAGACAATTTCATCCATCTTGAAACATAATCCTTAATAGGTATCTCTCCATCTTCAACTGCTGTACGTTTAACAAAACATAGGAGAATTTCTAATGATGATAAAATTTCTGATGCATTGTCAAGAGTTGATTCTTGGGATTCTTGCGGAAACATAAATGAACTGGAAATTCCAGAAACACTTAATAAATTCATTTTGTCGGTTGGGATTGGCTCTTGAGTAATTAAATTCTTTATATCACTGAGAATTCTCATACATTCTTGGAACAGTTCCATGTGATATGGGAAAGGTTCTAAATATAACTGAGACTCTGGTTGAGTTTCTATGTAAACTTTTTCAAAAACCAGAATATTCGCCAATTCCGCTTCAATTTTTGTCAAGTCATAAATAATATCTTGTCCTTTTGCAATTGCTAAATTTCTTTGACTATATGCTAGAATTTCGTCATCCCAATTAAAATTTATGATATTTGTGGAAAGAGCATGGTTAATACGCATAGATTGAAGGTAATATCCATTAGTTGTATTTGGTCTTGCTGATTGTAACTTTGAAGTTGATGAAACAGTTTGTTCGACATTAAATGTTGGTTCATTTAAAAACTTGAGAGACCTGCAAGTTCCAGTTGGTATTGACATAACTTCCTCTAAAAATTTATTTTGTAAGTCTACTAAAAAATCTAAGATCGCACATAACAAGATTCCTATATCCTTTGGTTCCATCAAACCAAAAACAACCGGAAGTTTGTAAGTCATATTCGGTTTTTCTCTTGGAAGTTCGTGGCATTGATATCGTTTTACAACAGGTAAGACTCTATTCCAACCTCTACAAAAGTCATCAAATGCGGTTTTTAGACCATTGAAAATTTCACGATTTTCACCTCCATTTGATTGATTCTCTATAAATTGTCTGAAGGACATTTCTCTTGCCTTCTGTCTTGTTAGCTGATAACCGAGTTTTGAGTTTAAAATTTGAACAAATTTTACAATAGGCAAAAGATGGTTTACCAATTCTAATTGTCCAGCATATTTGAAGAATATTGAGAGGAATGGATAATTGGTTCTGTTTTTTGCCAAATCACTCATATAATAAGCACGGAAACTTTCGAAGTTAACCAATCCAATCGTTCTCCATAAAGCTGGTAAATTCTCTAATCTATATTGTTTATCCATGACTAAAGTTTGATTGATTTCGCCTTCAATTACATTATTTTTTTGATTTTTGGCTAAAGCTGCGTTTAATTTCATACGAAAATTAGTTGCTGTTACATTTATATTTCTAATTTGTGGAGCAATGTAATCTCTATGGAATTCAGTTTCCCAATTCTCGCGATCAGCAGATGATTTTATTTGTTGATTCAGCAACGGAGGCTTCACCGTCATTGAAGAAATTAGAGAATAAAACATTAACGCCAAATTCTAGTTTAAATTAAAACCTTATTAGTTATTTTATATCAAAGGACAAAACAAATAACAGGAAAAATTTATAGTTTACCTCATCCGAACAATTAAGAATATTCTTGAGAATTGCCCAATCACTTCGAATATGATCCATACAATACTTTTCAGCATCGGTAGCAATTTGATTATTATTTCTAAGAAAAGCAAGGGCAGATTGAGGTGCAGATGCTCCGATAAGAGCATGAACAATTAAGTGTAGAATACGATATGATGTAGGTGTTAGAGATCTAACAGAATGAGTTAAAGCTTGATTAACCAGTTCTCCAATATACCCTGCTTGATCATTTACCGGTACATGGGTAATCATCTCAAAATCAATTCTAGTATTACCTGCTGCAAGATAATTAGTTCCACCGATGATATTATAGCAATTTGGACATCTGCTAGTCATACTAGATTGTCCACATTGTCCGATGACATATATCATACCACATTTACAAGCATATCTTGCAATTCTTTCACTAGCAATTGCATTAATCACTACAGACTCTTCATCGGAAATGCACGTTAAAATAAAGAGATTCTGACAGTCTTGTAATTTGTGTAAATACATAGCTAGTTGAGATGAATTCGGTTCAACTGATGAATGAAGTGCGATTATATATGTAATAACAGATTTTAAAATCAACTCAGTATTAGTAATTGAATTAATAATTTGGAGTAAAGGTTGTTTATTCGACAAGATTTTTGTCGTGATTGTTTTAAATAATACTGAAAAGTTATTCATGCCGGCAAGTTCTTTGGTCACGAAGTCAGCTGATTGCACTTCTGGATGCTGCCATTCTCTTGAAGCTCTTATTGCATGAAGACGTACAAAGAAAAGTCCAAATAATGATAATTTAGCTGTTAAAGTGGTTTTTTTCTTAATGGTTTGCATAAATTCTTGGAAGGGTGCCTTATTGCCTATACCATAAAAAATCATAAAGCCTTTCTCTAATTCATTATATTCAGGTAAATTATAGTATGGGTTAAAAGTCAACCGATTTTCTTTGATATCTCCCCAACTTAAAGTTCCAAGCCATGGTAAAATTCTTTTTTGAGCTTCACAAAATTTTCTGACATCATCGATTGAAAAATCTCTCTGACGTAAATCTCTTAAAAAATACATTTTGAGAGAATAAACCAATGGGTGAGCGATATTCATGTAAGTATTAATTTGATGGATTAATTCACCACTATTAAAATCGGCATCTTCCATTTGATCATATGCAATAGGTCTATTCTTATCTTCTTGAATAAAGCTATCCCAGAATCGACGAACGAATTCTTTAAGGAAAGCAATAGAAGTAATTTTTTGCAATGCTGGCGCTCCTTGTACACATAAAGCTTCAAGAGCATGTCTAAAGAAGGGTTCTAAGTTTTTTAATTCATCATTCATAAAGAACGTTTGTTCAATGACATCGCAACATAAAGTAGCCATGTTCGTATCCAAATCATTTAAACATTTATTGATAATATTTAACCGAACAGATCGTCTTAAAACTCCTGTGGGATTTGTAATTAATGTTAAGAATACATCTTCTTGTTCTGCATCTTCTTTAAGAAAGATTCTTTCAATGATTGCACCCATTAATGGAAAAGGTTCATTTGAGAATAACTTCTTGTACAGGCTTAATCGAATGTCTGATTCAAGCGGAATAAATCCAAGGCATCTCATGATAAATGATCTTTTTGGAATTAAATTTTTCTCATTTTGCTCTAATTTATCTAGCTTTTCAAGTATGGTGGTATTAAATTTCTCGGAAAAAACTTCATGCTTGTCCGAAACTTGATCGATTTCTTTGATGTCATCAAAAGGAATAGTCTTTATTGCGACTAAATCATTTATAATATGTAACAATTGAATATCTGATAAATTCTTCGCTCGCGTTATCTTGTTAGTAAGAGACAATACTTTTGTGACGTCATATTGCCATTTATCGATCAAATGAGAGTTTGTTGCGCCATCAAAATTTCCATAAATTCGCTGTAACATTAGTTTTATCACTTCTTTTACGAGATATTTTTCTAGACTTCCTTTAATTATAGCATTGCCTCGGATTTCGATATTTTGAATTATTATTGGAAACATTTGAGTCAATTGTAATTGGGCTAAAACTTCGGTAGCATTTTTCCACCAATAAGCGTGCAGAAATATTGGTTGATACACTTTATCAGCACCAATAAGTAGCTTCAAGATTATGGATAACATTTTTGTATTCCTACTTCCACCATCATTTGCAATAGTGGTAACAAAGTCATTAAAATATAACTCAGAAAACTGTTCAAGAGGGGAATCTCTTAATTGTGGAATCGATGTAAGAATATTATCTTTAAAATCTTTCAAATGATCCTCAATTACCCAATCATAAAGTTCATTAGTTGCACTATCAACTCTATCCTCATCCTGTTGTAATAATGCTATTTCTTCCTCATAATATCTTTCGAACCTATTGATTTGTTTCATAAAATATAATGAGAAAGGAAATTTAAGATCATAATTTTCTGGAGCCATAATATATTCATCAGGTTTTGGATCTGATAAATCTTCAATTTTGACGATCTTCTTATCCATAAAAATTTGTCGCCAAAATTTGAACAATACATCATTATTCTCGATATAAAAAATTGTTTTTGTTGCTGACATTCTCTCTAAGGCACATAAAATTTGAGCTATTGGTTTTCTAACTAGTGTTCTAATATGAACTTGACATGCTAAAGAAAATGAAGTGTAGGAACGGTCATTTAATACGACTTTGTATGCCCGATCACTTTTAGATTTTTCTTCAATCCATTCGAGAGTTCTTTCTTTCAAACATTTAATAAATTTTGAGCATTTTAATATTTTTTCACTCAATATCCTATATTGAGAAAGGGTTATTACTCTTTTTTAAAAAAAACTTTAACGACAGAAACAAACACTTACTTTACATGATTGGCTGATATATCATTTGACGGATATTTCATACATGATAAACACCATAAAAGTTCTTCCTGTAAAATTTCTTCAAATGGATAAGTACAAGTGATAATATCATATAACGATTTATTCAAAAGGTTTGTGTCATTTCTTGCATTTCTTGACAATGTTTCTATGGTTATTTGTTTCCAGCCACACATGAAATTAAAAGATAAAGTTAAACTTTGATTTCGGTGGATATGAAGAATGATACATGCGTGTTTCTCTTGTTCCATGTGATCCTCCTTTGCCATGTATTCATTTCGAAATTGTTCAATGATGAATTTAGCTAGCTTAATACATCTAGCATTAACGGTAGTTACATCACATTGGAGAATTAACATATTATCAGTTGATTTTAACCAGAAATGTTTCACCTACAAGTTTAAATCGGTTATTAGAATAAAGATTATACAACGTGTATGTAATATAATAAATCATTACCCAATTGGAAAATTGAACTTCTGTCTTGAAAGCTGATAATGTATCTACTTGACACTTTACGAGTCCTTGTAAACTACATTTGACATCCGTATTAATACTAGAGAATGTGTTAACAATCACTAAATGTCTTTCTGAATCTGTCAACAATCTTTCTTGATTAAACAAAGTGGAAAAATAATCATAAAGACACTCATGATTTTGTTTATAGTAATAAACATGCTTCCATCGATCAACTTCATCTCGTTCTAACACTGATTGTTCAGTTCTTATAATTCCATCAGAAGAAGCTATCGCAATTAAACATTCCTTGCAATTTTCTAAAATCTCATTATTTTCAGCTTCAGGATTATTCTTTGTAGTATCAATAACTAAACTTTGTAATGTTTCATCTTTGTCAAATCCAATGAATAGATCCTTCTGGGTGAATTTATTAAGCAATTCGGTCACTGGATTAGCTCCAACATAGGTTGACATCCGTTTTGTCCAATCTTTTAAATTCTCGACAAGTGATTTTTGCCTATCATTAAGTATGTCACTAATCGACATTTTTTGTTTTTCAAATCGACTAAGAAATGAAGATTCAAAAGAAGCCAAACTCTTTTCGTCCATAACAAGAATACATTTAAAGTTTGGCGAAACATAACTAATTAAGATAATTTAGCATTAATTTAAAAAATGTATCTTATAACAAACATAAATAAATAATATACTTACATGAGATTAGTATATGCTCCGAGCGTAACTCTAATAAAGTATTTGACGTTTTCCCTACTTCCAATTACAATATAATTTTGGTTCCATAAATCGTAGAGTCTCTCTATTAATTATTAGTAAAAAATGAATCATTTGCTTCGTTAAGAAAATGTAATGTTAATGAACGAAATGTTACCATAAATTGTTTCTAAATCTGCTAGAATCAATGGTCTTCCTTCTTCGATGCACATCTGAAAAAAAAATTTCAATTATATATTTATAGAAAATGAATTGAAATAAACACAAAAAAAAAAAAAAAAAAAATATTATTACCAAAATTCTAAATAAAAAATTGTAAAAGTAATCTTCTCGGTCACTAGGAAATTGTGATCCTAAAATTACAACAGGATCC
>JADRCO010000149.1:0-48016 GCA_021464525.1 Rhizophagus sp. LPA8_4_AMF | reverse complement strand
GATGAATTTGAACTTACAGATAATTTTAGTTACAATAGGTGGTTTTGATGGGGGAAGGAAATTTTCATAATATATTTGTATTTTGTTTATTTTTTATTTTTTACTTAATTTTAATTTAATAAAATATAATTAAATTTATGTAAATACAACTATAATAAATTGTAATATAAATAGTAAATTCAATGACCAAATCTTATAAATTTCATAATAAAACCAGTGATCAAATCATGTAAATTCCATATGAATCCCGTGCAAATTCCGTATCCAAACCATATTTTTAGTGATACAGAATTGTGCAATTTTCCGTATCCTTTCAACGGACTATTATGATACGTTATTTCTAAGGAAAAAATTCATATAAAAACCTTATAAAAAACGTATCCAATTTTTTTATAGGGCTTGAGAATGCTCTTAAACAATCAGAAGGCAGAAATAAGTGCATTACCTACACAAACTAGTTCCCGACCTCCAATTACTTTCTTACCTCATGATCCAGAAGAAAAACAACACACATTGTTAAAATAGTATCTTAGTGTTTTCTTTTAACTACAGTAATAAATATAGTGCTTATTTTGATTGTTCAGAAATATGCTGCCTAGTATGTAATAAGAATCATGAAAAAGTTACGTAATTTAGATACATAAAAATAAAACGTATATATCAAAATTTTTTTGTTTATTTATCTAACCAAAGAGAAAAAAGCCCAAATTTTAAACATGAACGTCCATAAAAATTTAGGCACGTAAGTGACCTGCTCCACGGAAATTCTATATACATGTTATCATGTTATATTCAGATATGAATTTTTACCCAAAAATTAACGATCTTTGTTTTTATTCGAAATCAAAAAACTGGACACGTGTCCAAATGTTGCATAAGGATCAACTCAACTAATCAGGTAGTACATGATCGGGCAAGTATAGACATCATTATATCGATCATCTAATGCAATCACATTATAAAATCTAATGATTTTAAATCCATCATACCCTAGGAAATCAATACCTAGTTCAAAAATTTAACACATGACCCTAAAGAAGGATGTCAGCCATAGAGAAAGAAAAAAGGGAAGGGTAAATATACTTAAAAAAAAAGAAAATGAAAATCCTAAAAAAATTTCTATCTAAACACTTCTATATCTACAGTAACTACTCCTACTCCCTTTAGTATACATATTCAGAATTTTGTTCTTAGCGACTTGTGTTCATCATCTAATATTGGTCTAGATTCTTGGACATGATTTTCTTATCGTTAGTAGCAGAGCCTTCTTTGCTATCATCTTTACCAAAGAGTTTGACTTCTTATATCGGTTAGCATAACACACTACCATTGGAGATTATGTCCTTTAAACATAAAAAAGTTTAACATATTGTAAGGAGGGGTGGTGTATTATCGACCTGGTATTTTAGTATTTTGCGTATCATAAGTGGAGGACAATGCAATTGTATTGTTCTGTGCTATCCAGAGACTCGTCTTTTTTAGATTTACCTGCACATCAAAAAGGTGAGATAATATTTTCTTTTTGTTATCTGCAAGTTGTATTCTGTACTAAATAACCTTCTTAGCCTTCCCAGAAGAAATTACACCTGTGCAATCGAGAGTGTGTTTGAACGTGGCCACACATCGGAGTCCGAGAACCCTTGAAATAGGATTTCCAACACTATATTTCCCGGCTTCATATCTGAAATACTTATGCTGGGTTCGTTTGGCTGCTAACTGTTTTACATGTTAGTCAAGATACCAACGTCTTGGCAAGAATGATCGATATATATAACGTTTGGCTTACCTCCTTTCTTTTATAGATCACTTCTACCCAATTGACCTGCAATTCTTTATTCAAATGTTCAGATTCCGACTTTTGTGGAGAGGCAATGATAATAATGTAAGTAAAAGTTCGTAAACCAATACAATGCAAATGACAGTAAATAGAAACTTCAAGAATGGAAAATGTAAGTTTGCAATGGCAAAGTTCAGAATACCTACCTACTGATCGGGAGTGATAATAATTTTAAAAATACGATGTATTATAATGAACTGACGAAAATTTTACATTAGGAATTTTTTCGATTTAAAAATTTCCTTAAACGGAGGAAGGAAAAATGAACTAAAATATAAAAAATAAAATAACGAGATCAAAATAGTAAAAAAAAGAAAGAAAAAACTGTAAAAAAATAATAAAAGAAAATAGAAAAAAAAAATAAGGAAATAAACAAAAATATAAAAAATGTGCTACTGCCATCACTTAGGTCATAATTCGAATTTTGGGGTTACATATTCCAAGATGGCAATTATCGCCAATTTTTGCATGGAGTATTTCTGAGAAGTTTATTCACGGTTGAACCAAACAACTTCGTGAGAAACATAGAAACAAACATATCATACAAAGAAACATCGCACAGCAACGGTATACTGGAAAAAACATACAGGGGAGGCCTTAA
The DNA here is from genome assembly GCA_021464525.1 of Rhizophagus sp. LPA8_4_AMF. Taxonomy (NCBI): domain Eukaryota; kingdom Fungi; phylum Glomeromycota; class Glomeromycetes; order Glomerales; family Glomeraceae; genus Rhizophagus; species Rhizophagus sp. LPA8_4_AMF. The sequence goes on along the minus strand of JADRCO010000149.1, from coordinate 45,578 downwards.
ACTTTACCAATATAATGTTTGTACTTACCTAAATATAATTTCCACATCTGGTTTAATACGATTCTGAAGAATACAAGAAAGGAAAGCGCTCTAAGCAACTTAATCCTGATTGACTGATTGATCGGATTTTTGACTACTACCTATATAACGCGTATCCGCAGAAAGCGAACTGACGTGTTAATTGGTTACTCCCAGTTTTCTAAGTCACATAACCAAGTTCGCTAGCGGAAAACTCTCGTAATTTTCATAGGCATGTGGCACTCAGGGCAGTCATCTTGTTATATATTAATATTTTGATCTTTTGCCTAGAAAATCTTTGACAACCATCATGTGTGCAAAAGACATAGCATCATAAAAATTGGATATTCAATTCTACGTGCATCATCGGCACTATAAATTTTTTATGATAAGCATTTGATCAAATATAATGCATTAAGCAATAAACTGCAGATTGATGTGAAAATTAAAAGTAATGGTAGGTATTTATTGCATTGCTTATTTCTTATCTCAATTGCTAATCCTGAGTCATACTTTAGGTTGGATATACAGTACAAGTTCGTTTAATTAATAACTCATCTTTATCCGTTGGTAATCTCTTTTTTTCAATAAATTCATTTATCATATTGTTGCAATCATTAGTTAAATCCTTTTTGTTGAAAACTTCAAAACTTGATATAAGCCTTCGGTACCTTCATTTCACCATCGACTTATTGATGATAAAAGTATCAATTTTTCTTTACTTGCGCAAGGCAGATAAAAATGTTCACTAACTGGGATATCACCTTCTTATATAATTAAGATCGTTGGAATATGCTTTTGGGAAATTATATTAAAATAATCACATCATGAAAATCTGATCAATGGACTCTCCTTTTAACGCTATCCATATATAAAATCATCAAGGGTCCTTTTAATAATATACATGAGAATTTTGAGAATATATGAGAATAAATTATTTTACGCATCTCATAATACATGGCGACATCTATACCATCTATACTTAAATGACTGCACATTTATCAAGTTCTGGTTCGTTATAATAAAGCTTGATCAAAAAAATATATCAGCACACATACTTCTAAGTTCTAACTCACTCATTATATCAAATATGTGTAAATTTGGTAAATTAATTGCACTAATTGCACCTTTGCTTTATTGCAAATCAGGTACCCGATATATATCTAATTAGTCACAGATAAGCTTTAAAAAATGTTACAAAATTTCTTCTTCGTTCGTATAAAAAATTGCATTACAACAATCCATTGTATATTTTGCTATAATTTTTAACAAGAATTTGACAAAGTAGATGACTATCGAATCTGTTTCTCCAACCCAAGAGTATTACAAGTAAAATGATCATTCTAGCTTATTAGAGACACCAGAGGATGAGGCTGTCTAACATAAAGATATCCCCCACTACACTAGCAGGTATCAACTCAGATCTATCTTCAGTCTAGACCTTGCTGGTATCTCTTCTTTTACACTTGCACTTGTATCTTTTTTTTCAATACTTGTAATCGATATAAATATTCCTCCTTTTTCTTTTAATTAACTCAAAATATCACGTCTTTCGGTCACTTCTAGTTAGGCTATTTTGCCTATTAACTTCCTATTTAGGAACAAACAAATATCTCAAGCAACTTCTAGTCAAAGGTACTTTATAGGAATGAACAAATATTGGCATCGCCTAAGCCAATTTTCACACGATCTAATAATGATAAAGTAAGGACAAACATTGCCATGCATACTTATTATGAATTACAAGACCTTTTATACGATAAACAGTAACTAGAAGAAGATAAATCAGCTTCAGTTCATATTAAAAAAAGCTGGAAACCAAATTTATACCAAAAAAAAAAATAAGAACTTCACCGATGTATGGAATAAGTATTTACTCAAATTTGACTTGCATCCATGGAGTGTAGAATATGACTGCATTATTAAAACAAGAATTATATACTCAAATCTTTGTGTTCGAGATCAGATTGAGAGCAAATCCGGGCAGACGATTACACGTTTATAGAATGAATGTTTTATTGGAGTATCATGGTAAGTAGTCAAAAACTCGCGGTACAACCAGCTCTCGTGCTCGTTAAAGTAATTGAGAAGGGCTGAAAAAGTTCACTAAGCTTGAAAAGAGAACAAAGCATGAAACCTACCAAAGTAAGAATTTTATTTCAAACCTATGTTCACGATCACATGATATCAATTGAAGATCAGCAAGATCATCCATCGGAAATCAGAAACATCCCTAATGCTTTTCTTGTGCCTCGTCCAAGAAAGAATCCGTTTCCTATCATGATTTCTCCCTACTCACACAAGAAGAAGAGGTGGGTATTAACGTACTGGACTACTGGACCATAATTGAGTGCTGGACAAAAATTTTCTATAGCTAATTAGCACTCATACACAGTACAAACTACATATTTATACTAATATAATAGAAAATGAATTTTAAAACTGTAATAAGCACCCTGTTTATCATTAAAAATAAATATCCAATTGGATTACATGTAAGAGACAGATACTGCTGTCAAGAATACTGAACTTAATGCTGAAGTGGGAAAATTAAGACGTGATATTGATGAATTAAACAGAAAACTCGAGATGCTACTAATCTACTAATGTACAGGAAACATCATCTATTGGTGGTAATTCTCTCAACAAAATTACTTTTTATTTATTGAATAAATGTTGACAATAATTTTCTCATTAAATCTTTGTTTTTAATATATAAAATTAATAATATCAGCAGCCAGGCTGGCTAAAACATTTAATTTCACGGCTCAGTTAACTGGCATTTTTCATATCAGATAAGGCAAATATTTAATGCCCAGTCTGAATAAAAGTGACGTGAGATAGTCACTTTTTCTTCAGAATAACTAGGTATCCGAACGGTGCACCGACACATTCTTCGTAAATAATAGAGAATTCATATTTATATCATGTTAAACTCATAATACGAAACTTTATTCTCGGATAAACTTTGTATTATTTATAGTAAAACGTAAATGATACAGTATATATAGTTGTCATTGAAGGTGCTTGTTTAATTATGATCGTTTATTGGTTATTACCAAATGTGATCGTCAATATGTCCCCCAACCTGATATCATTATTCTAATTAATTGTTATCGCTTTATATCAGAAGCATCAATTAAAATAGATTATATATATTTTAAGGGAATACGTATTTATAACTCACTATTTCAAGATTAACATTATAATTTTAACAAAAAAAAGCAGACGTGAAATAAATTAAGTATGATAAATTCTTTCCTTTTTTAACAAGTTGTAACCGAATTAAAATAAACCTTCTTAAGTAACTGCGCCACAAATAAACAAAGGTACAATCGTTCGAAATTTTTATTCGACGAACAATTTGTGGAGCTGTGGAATATTTGTTTCGTAAACAATTATCACTCTTTTACTTTCAGTTTGCTTAATTAGGAAATTCTATTTTTTCATTATCATATCTTTTTAAATGAAGAATAATTTTCTTTCCTTTTTTTTTAAAAAAAAAAAAATAAAGAATACCCTTTCGTTATTTTTTTTTTTTAAAAAAAAGAAACATAGAAAACGTAAACATAAACTAATAAATAAATAATTACAATGTCAAAAACAATAATAAAAGACCAACCTACCAATTACTACCACCATCAAACTGACCAAAGATATCATCACCACCACCACTACGATTATTATTAATTCAAAGGATGAAATTTTTTTAAAAAAAATTTTAAAAGATTTTCATAATAAAATTATTAAAACGGAAGATTTTAATAATTTTGAAAACTTTTTTTTGTTGAATGGATGAAACTTAAATTTGAAATTAATGAAAAGGTTCCAAAAAAATTTTTTGATTTAATGAAAAATTTGAAAATTTTATTATAATAATAATAAAAATAATAGTAATAATAATAATTTTATTTGGTTTATAAGTTTTAATGGGATTCTTTTATCAATTTGGTATAGGTTGTATTATGAATAAAAAAATTGCTTTGGATTTATACTTTTGTCCGTTAATAAAAAAAATCATAATAATGATGACGATGACGATGATGATTATGATAACGAAATACCATCACTTACTTTAAATGATGATTTTAATAATAAATTATGTTTAACTGAATAAAATAGAAATGAATTTAATTTATTAAAAAATAATAATATAATTATTGAAAAATATTTATTATCATTATATTATTATAAAGATATTATTTTCAATACAATCAATACGATGATATTATAAGATAATGAATTTACTATTGATAATCAAATGGAACTACAAGAAGAACATATATGTATTATTAATGATATCATTCAAGATAGTATTAAAAAGTCAAAATCAAAAGAAAATACTAAAAATAATAATTATATATATAGTTCAATTATTAATAAGAAAAAAAAATAAGTAAAAAAGATTTTGAACATATTAAACAATTCGCTTTAAAGGGTAATTCAATGTCACAATATAATTTAGCAATTTGTTATATGGATGGAATGGGAACAACAAAAATAAAATTAAAGCTTTTGAATGGTTTTTAAAATCTGAAAATAAATATACAATTAATCAAAATAAAAATGATGAATTTAATTTAAATTTAAAATTAGCTATATCAGGTAACGCTGATGCTCAAAATAATTTAGCTTCTTATTATGAAATTGGTAAAATAATAAATAAAAATGAAAAGAAAGCATTTGAATGGTATTTTAAATCTGCTAAAAATGGAAATTCTATGGCTCAGAATAATTTGGCAACTTGTTACCTAAATGGTATCGGAATATATGAAAATGAAAAGAAAGCATTTGAATGGTACTTGAAATCTGCTGAAAATGGAAATGCTTTGGCTGAATTTAATTTGTCATATTGTTATTTAAATGGTATTGATACAATTGAAAGTAAAAAAAATGCTTTCGATTTGTATTTAAAATTGGATGATTTAGGACAAAATGAAGCTCTAAATAATTTAGATGAATGTTATTATGGTGGTATCGGAATTGATAAAAATCTTGAAGAAGCAATTATTTGGTATAAGAAAGCCTTAAATAATGGAATAAGAAATGCGGAAATTAAATTAAATAATATTTATTCACTTTATAAAACTAAACTTACAATTAAAAAAATTGAAAGAATAGAAACATCTTAAATTTTTTACCTTTAGTACTACTTTTTTACAATAATGTATATAGATGTTTAAATATTTTTTATTATTATTATTCTATTTTTTCTATTCCTTTTTTTTTTTAATAAAAAATTTGTTTTAAATACCAAGAACAACCTAAGGTTGGAATTAGAAATTTTCAAAGTCATAATTATAGTAGTATTTAGATCTCAACATTATAGTTTCTGAACTCTTTGAAAAAAATAATATATTATGTAATGTATGTTCAATATAAAGTTATGTAAATAGGTTATATATGTAAATTATCTATGCATTTTTTCGTACAGAATCGAAATATTCTTCAGCATCAATTAAAATCTGATTTCTATTTAAAGTTATAGCCTGAAAAGGGAATTTCAGATGCACTGGCACTACATTGCATTAGTGCAGCAGATTTTGGCGGTAATGGAGAAAGGACAATGAACGTGACTTATCCATCTAATCCTGCCTGTTTATATGTAGTGGATGCATCTCTTGAATATTATTCACGATCTGATGAAATCCTTTCTATCTTTTAGTATGTGAAAAGGCACGTTTTTTCCTGATGAATCTAATACTACTGGTAACATTTTTTAACCATAAAGCATAACTATATGTCTATAGAATCCCATTCACTTGTCCAACAAAATTTAGTTTGCAAAACTTATTTCTGATATAGCCCAATGTTGATATATATCCCATCAAAAGTAATATATCGGTATTTCTCAGTTATAGACTTGCCCTTCAACCCATCATTTAATATCTTTCACCAATTGACAAGCTTTCATTCAGAGATATACAAGTTGATTGCAAGAATAACAGATAGCTATTCCGCATTTTGGGGTGTATTTTTTCTCATCAACAAGATATGGCAAAGTTTTATCTCACCATATGTATAGTATTTTTTATTTTGAAAATACATTGGGTGATCTCAAACCCTATTTTTCCACTCAGTCGAAGTTTCATCATCTTTAATGATTATATTTGGTATACTCCTCATAAGTACCCCAAAACCATTTAGTAAAGATTAAGTCATAATGAACACACTTGATATAGCTATTTAACAAATTTTAGCAGTTTATAGAATTATACACAGCGATTTGTTGATTTATAGCTGTTTTAGCAAGATTTTACTCTACTAAATCCGAATTCATTTTTATTCGATTATGGAAATTTATATAAGGCTACCTCCAACTATGATAATTTTATGTTTACATGCATATAAGCCAGTTTGTGGATTAACAGGGGATTATGACATATCGTATCACAGGCGAGTTGTTTCTCAAATCACAAGATGATCGGCCAATCAGATTTCGGATTTTTTCTTCAGCCGGATAAGCCTAATGGAATTCGAATTCGGGAAAATGTTTACGAATAAAAATGCACATGCAAAAAAAAAATATTATTTTTTTCTGATGATAGAGTCTGGACTAGCTTGTCCGGGCTCGTCAAAATTGCGCCTCCTTGTTCTTCGAACTGTAAGGTGAAAGATAAGAAAAAATTTAGAATAATTTTGGCAGGGCCCGGGCTAAAATTTCAGTCACGAGATTTTCTGATTCATGAAATTCATAGTCGATTAAAGTCGTCAGATGATCTGGAGATAAGTTATAAAAAATAAAATCATCCAGGGTTATACTAACCGAGGGAGGGATAAAGGGAGGAATTTTTTATTCACATTCATTGTAGATTAATTAACACAGTATTACATATCAATTTCGCAGATGTAGTTAAAAAAGGACAAAACCCGATGCGGGTAAACTAATACTTTTTATTTATGCAAAAATGAACATTAATTGCGCAGTAATGTGGCGCAGCCTTTTCTTCCTCCAAATTTCTCTGGGTTACACAGCATCTGATTGGTCAGAATATACATGATTATACTGACGTAAAAATATTTTTAAAGAAGATTTATTTATTGTATTTGGTTATTTTTTTATTGGCACGAAAAAAATTAATTATTACATTGTCATTTGACATTTAGTACTTTATTTCTTTTAGCATCTGTTAGAATAATTTTATCTTAAAAATATTATATGTGTTTTAAAGTCTTTATATGTTCACCCCTTTCCTATTTGAATTTTTTTAATTACTCAAAATAGTAGATTGATTACGTAGTAATTGTAGTTCCTATTTCGTCAGACTCTCATATTTTTAATTATTAAATTAAATTGTAGTTTGAGAAAACAAATTTATTTTAATTAAATAAATTTCTACATTTTAATAAAAACCGATTATCATCATACTTACTTTTTATTTATATCTATAGTATCTTAATTTTCAAACCGTTCACATGCGTTTCTAAATAAGTATCATCTAGATTATATTATTATTGGACAAGTTATGTATAATCTTGAATTAAAAGCATCATAATAATATCAATATGTTCTGTATTATTTACATTACACCAGTTAAAGGTTTTCTTTAACTTTTTTTAAATTTTTGTTCTGGATGCACTACCTTACAACTTTTACATAAAGATATTGTAAAAAAAGATGGCGTAACCAATCAGATGTTGTGTAACCTAAGAAATTTGGAGAGGTCGCTGCAATGTATGAGTTTTTTCTTCGTATAGCCCAGAAAAAAATATTCTACCATTAACGAATTCAGGTAAAAAGGGAAATAATATTTTTTTGAAATATTCCAATTAGCAGTAATCACCAACACATGCAGAACACACTTTAAATAAAATCTGATATGGAAAATGCTTTATTAATATATGTTTTTTGTAATACACATGCAAGAAATATTATTTTTCTGATGAGAGAATCTGCAGGCTCGTCAAAATTGTACAGAAGAATATATTAATCATATGATGCAGTAATAACACTAATCCCCCAAATTTATGATGTATGTGACCTCACTTCTCGTTAGATCTGAAAAACTAGATGCGGTAAAAAATTTGATATGACGAATCTTATCTTTCCCTATCACATTAAATATGTCTAATTTTTCTGGACTCGTTATTTTGAGAAATAATATTTTTTTTATTGTGCAAGTATACTAAACTGATGTTAAAATTAAATTTTGTTTTGAAAAAAAGCATTACATATTAATTTGTTAATATTAAATTTTTCGGAGAAATGTAAAATTTAATTTCCTCATAATCTTTAATCTTCTTCATCGTCTTCCTCATCTTCTTCATCTTCTTTATCATTGACTTCCTCACTGTCTTCCTCATCATCATCTTCTTCATCTCCTGTTAATTGATTGAGGATAACATTAAAGTCAATACAAACATCATATCCAATATCTAGATATTGATTCCAATTTATTTTGTACCAACGAACTGCATTATAATTAACACGGGAAGGCCAGTAACCAATATATGGGCCTCGATGTGGGCGAACATTTAATGGAGCTCCTACTGGTACTGAAGATGCCCTAGGGTTTGGGTTATCCGGATGAAGTGTTGTGCCAAGAGCAAGAGCTACTATAAGAAATTCGGTTCTTACACAATGGGGTTTAGCGAGTTGAATATTTGTCATTGCATGTTCACGATCCTTTTTTCGGTTGTACACCACCTGTAAATATCTAATAGTTTAAGATATATATCACTAAGAAGCAGAATCAATTACATCAAATTTAATATTAACCTCAATCCAGATTGAAGGTGGTGGGCATAAGTAAAGAATAGGATAAGTTCTTTGTTTGTTAGTTGGTTTCTTTCGCCACGCGCCTACATCAGGGAGATATTCACCATCATTTACAACACATGTCACTTCATTTCGAACCCACCAGTTATCTGGAAGTTGGTCTTTGAGATCATTCTTCAATCCTTCATGCACATCAACTTTCTTTCCACCATCGAGCTAAGAGATATAAATATAAGTAACATGAATGAGATAGAATTACAGACCAGATGACAGTTACCTTAATAAACAATTTTTCCCCAATTCTTTCGACATGAACTAATGCATTGTGGATATCTTCCAATATGCTCAAATAATGTTTGGAATTAATAGGAGGTAAAGCGATCTCAATTACATCCACATCTTGACCGTTTGCTTCCTCTTTTGCTTCTTCTATTCTTTTTCTAATTTCATTAATTATCTAAGAATCGATCATTAATAATATCTATTAATTACATTTCACCATTACAGCTATTAAAACATTTCTCGCAATTACATTTAAGGTTCAGAACTTCTTTTAGTTTATGTAAAAAAAATATGAAGTCACCTTTTCGCTACTCGGCATGCTAATATAGACAGGAGTGACAGTAGAAGTTTCCATTCTAGTCGAAGTAGTTTATAAAGTTGTTAAAGACAACATTTTTAATAATCACGGTGGAAAATTCTGGTAAGGATAATATTCCTAATGAAGTTGATTTTACTACTTACAAATGCTACCCCTTTAATATCGAAAAAAAGGTGTTTATTTTGCACGCGCTTCAGTTGTGATATGTTGATAAATTCATACTATATATGTAAAAAAATATGAGAAATCGGAATAAAAAGTGTTTATATTGTACAATCATCAAATTTTATGAGGGTGTCGTTCTTTTTTTTTGTTAAATTTGCTTGCCATTTTTGGAAATGATCATCAAAATTAATCACGTGAACGCGAAAATTTGATGCTTTTTTTTGCAAATTTTTTCTTTTAGATATAAAATACATAATTACATACAATAATACAAAATACATAACGTCATAACAAATGAAAATCATATAAGACTAAAGTTTAAAATCAATATCTGTATGATAGTAAAAAATTAATTATATCATCACATTGTTACATAGATAAAATTATAATAAACAAATGTAATTGCCTGAATAGTTTTCCTCTAATAATCATTTTTAGGCTCGGGTAAATTGTTAAATCTCAATAATCTACTTGAATAAATAGTTAGAGAAAGTATTATCACTTGATGAATTTGTAAAAGATGGTTGTTTTTTATTGAATTCATTTGCTTCTTTGAAAAGTTTACGAACTTCACGATACAATCGATCAAATATTTCTTCAAATATTCTGGAGTCGGTCTTTTTAATGGATCTGCAACAACACATTGTATAAATATATCTTCAATTACTTGAGAAACTTTAATAATAAACTTTGGTCTAAGCCTTTGACAGGTTTTTATTGCTAACAACTCATAATGAGCCATATCATAATAAGGTGAAAATCCATTAAATACATCATTTATAATAATTCCAATACTATAAATAACAATTGCTTGTGTGTATTCTTTTCCTCTTAAATCTTCAGGAGCTACATATGGTAATACTCGATAAATGTGTTTCTCTGATTTTTCATTCGCTAGTTTGCATAATTCTACGTTAGTAATACGGTAAAAATTGGACGAATTCACAATTGATTGAAATTCACAAAGACAAGATAAAATTTCACTTAGAACGGAAATACTTTGAGCTGCAGTTCCACGACTTGAAACCTTTGTTTATTATTTGTCTTTAATTACCATTATTTGCATATTCCATTACCATCATAAAATCATTTGTTTTGAATCTTTAGTAATATATAGTAACAAAACTATGATACTTATTTCTCAAATGTGCAATAATCATCTAATAATGATAATTTAATTTAGTAAAAATATTCTCTGATTGGTTAAGATTATGCATTAAAATATTTTGCTGCCTACATTCTCCACATAAATTATGATTTTAATTCTTCATTTATTAATAATTTTTGTTCATTGGTTGAATCGTGATAATAAATGAGAAAATCTTTCATTTGTTCAATTATATTTTTACTCAGATATTCTTTGGTGAGTTTTCAAATGGTATTAGAAGAAAAAAATAGAATATTTTAGGAAATCAATATTAGGAAACTGATGAATAAATAAACAATTTAAGCGAAAATATGAAGAACGAATTTATAAATTTTTTATGCCCTGTATGTCAATGTCGGAGTTATATATTGTTAAATTTGCACGTTTTTTTTTTAAAAAAAAACGATATACGCATATTTTACCTACCTATTGTGTTTATTGCATAAAAATATAGTAGAAAACGGGAAACCGTTAATAAATTAAAAGGTCAAACGATACTTTTATCGAGATGACATGTGTCAATTATCCTTAACGTGATTTGCCAGTGAATGAGGACACAATTGGAAGTTCAATTAGTGGTCTATATGTCCAATTGAAATTTCAACAGAAGTCAGATGATGCTCATCAGTATCGGTTGCATTATTAAAAATGACTTTTATTAATTGTCTTTTTTTTTTCTAATCAATGAAATTTCATAGTTACTATTTATAAAAATTGTTGAGTCTAGAAATAATTAATTTTTGTTTTTTAGCCGAGTTTATTTATTAAATCATTTTGTTATTTTTTACATCCATGTTTCTTTATTAAGAAATTATAAATAGAGGTGCAAAACATAATTCAACCTAATTTATATTTTCGTATTCGTCCAAAATACAGGTGAATATCTTAAATAGGTAAATATGGTTTGTAATGCTGATTGTAGATAATTGGTTAATTATCATGTGAATTTAGAATTTATGATTGTGTTACATTTATTTAAACGTTGATATTTGTTACCAACTTAACAATATTCTATTTTATTTTTATTTTTATTTTTTTACAAATGTCCAATTTAAAAAATTCTCGTTATCAAAATGTTCAAACTGTTGCAAGTACTTCTACGAAGTAGATTATCTTGTTTTACGCTTTAACATATGGAAAACTAGTTTCGCCTGGCTATTGGGCGAAACTTTTTTAGTGTTGTTAGCATCATTAATAATTAATTATAATCACGGAACACTCAAATCACGTGACTATTTGTAATCTCTTAATGCTGGGCAAGTACTGTAAAGCTGGTAGGAAACTCATAATTTCGGCCAAATACGCGACAGATTTACTGGAGAAGCTTCTTCCAAGCATATTCAATTGATTGTAATTGATTATTATAAGGATGCACATATTTATCATCAATTAAAGTTCGTTGAAAAAGAAAAGAACTGACGCATATGTTACGGCTTAATTTTCAATTTTTTTTTTGTAATACTTGTAAAAAAAATAATAGTCCCCCTATCAATCTTTCTTTTCAATACAAAGCATTTATTTATCTACATATCCGTGAATTCTAGTATAACTTGTACAACTACTGGAGAAAAATACGTTTGATGTTCGTTCTAACCACATAGACGGAAAAAAAGGTTAATATAATTTCCCATTATCCAAGTATTACCCGACACGACGTTGAACCATTAATTTATTAAAAGTAACACCAAATTTTTATTAATAAAATAATGCTATAATAAAGATTTTTTAAGTAGAATGCATAGAATAAAACTTAATAAATACTGAAATTTAACATAAATAGTTATACAAAAACTAATAATAATATAAATACTTGTCGTTATATGATTTAATGTTTTGAAATTAACTAACCTGTAGAGATACTTTGATGGATATTTCTTTAGAAAAATTTACCATTCTAGGGATAAGGTCCGAATATCATCAAAAAAGTAAGGGGGTGGCTAAGGTAACTTAAAGAAATTTTGGAATTATACGGTATTTAAAGACGTAGTGCAGAGGATGATTATGGTGATAATATAACTAACTATGAATAATTGAGAAATATATTTTTGGTCAAAACAAGGTTTCAAAAGAATATTACGAAATCGGGCTTTGTCAACATACAGTATAACTTCAAATATGATTATATAATATATATATATTGGAGGACAATCACAAAGTATTATTTCAACATATAGTTTTCCCGTTAAAGCCACATTATCAAAGTAAAGAAAAGCCTATAATCAAATAAGACATTCCACTACTAAAATGGTTTTAGTCATGAAAAATAACGTAACATTTAAAAATCCAAACAAATAAAAAAGAAAGATTCTCATTTTTTGTTACCTAAATTACACTAAATTCTGGTCAATTTATAAATAACCAAAAAACATATTTACCTTTTATAATTTCATCCTACCAAAGTTCAGTACAATTTTGATTATCTATTTAGTTAAGTTTTCCTTTAAGTTTGAACACTAATTTTAGGCTAACTTTTTTATGATTTCATTTAGATTTTGTTAATAATAAATTTGATTTTAAGAATAAAAGATACTTGTACTTCGAAAAATCCTACCGTGTAAAACGCACAATTCCTGGGAGGAATGGAGGATTAAAATTAAAGGATCACCAATTTTATCCAATAAAAATTTTATATGATGTGTTACCGGAAATCTTATTGGTCATAAACAAAACCATAACGAAAAATTATTATTAATATTATTTTCATATGAAAATAATCCAGATTTGGTAAGAATCTTCATTCAATAAGAAATTTGACGAACCGCAAATAGACGAATAATAAAAAAACAAGACTAACATCGAACAATATTATTTTTATTAATTTTGAAAATACGAAACATTAATAAAAATTTTTAAATAAATCAAAAAAAAATATTTAGATGATCCCAGAAATTTGGATCTTGACTGAAAAGATTCACGGATAGATTTCCAAAATAGGATTGGATCAGTAAATTATTCATAATTATATTTTTAGCCGTTGAGACTACTACATTCTTCTACTGTACATTTCGTTTACTTCACTTTTTAATATTCCTATAAGTTAAGTTGGTAAACTTTAATATAAATTTTGCTTAGTTTTATGCGTTGAGAACATCTAAGTGTGAGCTTCTAAACCTTAATTTTTTTTTTTATTTTTATGATATACAAAGTATAAACAATGTAATGCAATTGGTCCCGTGACTGGAGTCTAGATTTCAAATCAATTTTTCTTTATTCATTTATTCACATGATTTACAATGAGAAAATCCTTGTGTAACATGTATTCAATGCCTGCTCATGAGCCGTAATTGCCTCAATATTTTAACTGTTAAATAATAATCGGAAAAAAAAAGCTGCTTTTTTTTTCACGAAGAAATTACGATATTATTTACAAAATATTTTTGGTTGACTTGTTGAACACTCTTTCAAATTAAAGCATATAAAAACCACTCTATTGTAACAAGTTATTTTTTTTTTTTGAAGAATTTATTACATTTTTGTCACAAACAGAGGTACTTGTTTTTGATCGAAATGTTTTAAATCGCAAAACAATAGATCTGTTAACATTCACTTAATTTTCACTAATTTTTTTTTTATTATATAAAAAAATTTCTATTCTTAGAAATTTTTTTAATTTTATCATTTATTTCTTTTGTTTTTAATAAAAAGAAAATATGAACCAGCTTGAAGAAACTACTCCTCCACTTGAACATTCAACTGAACCTGTAACAACTCATACTCGTAATAAAATAGTATTACGAGCTAATAGATCTACTGCTAAACCTCGTAATTCTAACGGTGGGTCTGGTAGTTCAACTAGAACTTATAATAAACGTGATAGTAAGAAAAATAAACTTATAAAAACACGGAATAAAAATAATAAAGAAATTATTAATACGTCAAAAGAAACAAATGAAAGTCGAATAATTCCTGTTGAAGAACCTCCTAGAGAAGAGCTACCTTATGATAAATTTTTTCCTGATTTAAAATTAGATGAAAAATTGGTTGTGGTTTATATTTCCTCTAAGGATATCGCTGAAGATCAAGAAGAAAAAGAAATTAAAGAAGAGTCGAAAATAGTGGAAGAAGGAAATGTTGAAATAGAGGCCAAAGTTGAAAATAATTTAGTACAAACACAGGAAAATGTTGATGTAATTGAATATAAGCCGATTATTGAAAATAATATACCAATTTCTACTTCGGAAAATGATGAAAAGATTCAATTGGAAGAAGTTGAACAAACGAATGTATTCTTAGACAATCATCAACAGGAACAAGAAATATTATCATCGATAAGTATTGACCTTTCCATTAAAAGTACTGAGAGTTCTATAGATTCATTTACTTTGCTACCAAAAAATTTTGAAGAAGAAACTTTTAAAGATATAGAAGACATTTCATCATCAAAAGACTTAATTGAAGAAATAATTGAAGAATCAAATTCGAAAATTTTACTTCCTAAAGAGACGAAATCTTCTTTTATTAAAGATGATTATGAAGAGGAAGATGATGATGAGGATGAGGATGATGTCGATGACGATGATGATGATACCGAAAGTTTTAAAATTTCATCTCATGAAGATATTGATGAAGAAACTATTGATGAGGATGAACAAGAGGAAATGCAATTACTGGATACGGATACAAATGGTGATGTTACAGTCGATGACTCAGTCGAAAAGAAAATGGAATGGACTCTTGCAAGTCCAATATTATCAGATGGGATAGAAAATGGGGTAAAAAAAGAAGATAGCATCTTTGCAGAGTGTCCTTCTACAGATATTATTACAACAGTAGAGGATAATACGCCAACTGTACAACAACCTCCTGTTAAAAAGCTCCCTGTTCCTTCATTTAAACGTATCAATCACATTAAAGAGGAGCCCGAAGAACCTTTTATTAGACCGGAAGGTCATTATATTCGTCATGTTGGTATGTACATAAAACATTTTTAATACAGTGACACCTTTCTAAGTGCGCCCCCTTTGGGACCATAATAAAAAAATAGTAGAATGTGCACTTAGAGAGTATGTGCATTTATAAAGAGTAAAATATTAAGAGCTCTTATAAGTTGGGACCAGGCCGACCGTGCACTTAATGAGAATTTATATAGTGCGTGCTTATAGAGGGTGCACATATAGAGGTGTCACTGTATAGGCAAATAAAAATTCTAATTATGTTTTCTTATTACTAATTTGAATAGAATTATCGGAAAAAGAGCTTGCGGAAATTGTTGAATATGATATGGATGAACAAGGCAAATATACTCATTTATTTTTTTTCTTAAGTAATTTTAGTAGTGAGATATTTACTTAAAGATTATATATAAAAATAGATGATTACTGGTTAAAAGCTTTAAATGAAGAAAGAAGGAAGGACGATTTAGGCGAACTTACTGCATATGTATTTGAAGCTGTTATTGACCGATTGGAAAAAGAATGGTTTGACTTAGTAAGTATATTTTCGAATTTATTTTGATGTTATTAATTTCTTCATAAATATCATGATATTGATTTATATTATTATATTGATAATGAAATTAGACCAAAAATTTACCGAAAGGAAGTGCAGATAAAGACAGCATGACCCCAGAGGATTCATCTTGTGCTATTTGTGATGACGGGGAATGTGAAAACAGTAATGCAATAGTATTTTGTGATGGATGTAATCTTGCTGTACATCAAGGTAATCTTATAATTAAGTAATTAAGTTGTCAACTATTTCAAAATTGTCTTATATTTTCTTTATAAATTATAGATTGCTATGGAATTCCTTATATCCCTGAAGGACAATGGTTATGTCGCAAATGTATAGTTTCGCCAGAGACACCAGTGGTATGAACTATGTAAAGTTTACCTTTAAAGTTTTTTGTTGATTTATTCTGATTGCTCAGTAAATAAAACTTCTTGAGTTTCTTTATTATTAGTCGTGCATATTTTGTCCAAACGAGGGAGGTGCCTTTAAAAAAACTAATACAAATCGGTGGGCACATTTACTCTGCGCTTTATGGATCCCCGAAGTTGGATTATCGAATACTGTATATATGGAACCTATCGATAATATAGAAGGAATTCCACGTGGACGATGGAAACTAGTAAATTGATTTAAATTAATTTCTTTTTCTTTCTTTTAAGCCAAGTATAATTTTTTTTGTTTAAAAAAAAAAAAAAAATTAATTTAAAATTATTAGAAATGTTATATATGTGAGAAGAGAATGGGCGCATGCATACAGTGTCAAAATACTCATTGTTGTACAGCTTTCCATGTAACATGTGCAAGAAAGGCGAAACTTTGTATGAGGATGAAATTCCCTGATGAACATCATAGTCATTATATTATGAAGGCTTATTGTGATAAACACACACCTGTATGATATTTATTTTATTTTTTTTTAATATTCTTGTTTGTTATTTAAACTTTCTTGCTAATTAATATTAATTATTATAGCGAGATTATAGAGAACATGTCGACGTTGCGAGCACACTCGCAGCGGCACAAAAACTTTTAATGGATCCTGTACAAACAGGAAAGAAACGTAGACACGATATTGACTATGGAACTGATGAATCCGATGTTTATGTTCCAAGTGATAGCGATGTTGACGATATAGAAGACCAATACATTGACAGAACAGAAACACCTTCACGTAAAACGAGGAAACGAAAGCAAATAGATGATGTAACGAGCAATCGTAAAGCGAATAGAGCTTTACGTAGCTCTGAAAACGGGAAGGTTACCCAAACTGTTGAAAATAAAAATTCCAAAGCTGCCCGCGCGTACAACCACACTTATACTGATACAGCACCAGTAGCGCCAGCAATTATAATGGAAAAATTATTGCCAGTGTTATCAAAACAGAAAGGCACACTGCGAAAAAGGCAAGAGCTCGTTACTACTATTTGTAAATATTGGTCTTTAAAGAGAGAATCTCGACGTGGAGCTCCTTTATTGAAAAGATTACATCTTGAGGTATGGAATTTCTTTATTTAAAATTTATTTCTTAAATTTATTATTAAACTTTTTTTTAAAAAAAAAAGCCATGGACGGCTTCCGCTTCTGCTCACAAACAATCTGAGGAAGAAAAATGGGCCAAATATTTGGTATGAATTTTATTCAAATATTCGGAAAAATACATATAATTAATAATTGTTTGCTGTTATATTATACAGGCAATGACTGACCTTCGTAAGGATTTGGAAAAAGTAAGAATGCTGGTGGATTTAGTACACAGACGTGAAAAGGAAAAATTAAAGAAGACAAGGTTGCAAGTGAAATATCTTGAAACAATTCTTTTCCCTCTTGATTGTATTCTTCGACCGGTATTAGAAGAAATTGCGGCGTAAATATTTATATATATATATATATATATTTTCAGATATTGTCTATTTCTTTTTATACTTTAACTTATAATATATTTACCATAATAGGCTAGATAAGAATGAAATATTTGCAAAGCCAGTGTCGATTGAGGAAGTTCCCGATTATTTGATACATATAAAACATCCAATGGACTTTGGGACAATGCGCAAAAAGATCGATGCACATGAATATATTCTTGGTAATGGAATGCAAGAATTTAAGGTATCCCTAATAATTTTTTAACGTAAAAATTTTTTTCCCCTTGGGCCAACAATAATTTTTTTTTTCTCTTGATAAATAGGATGATCTTGAACTTGTATTTCGTAATGCTATGACATATAATACTTCTGATACTATTTACTATCGAGTCGCTAAGAAATTGCAGGCACAATCACAACCCATTTTGGACAGAGCTGAACAGGATTATACTGGATTAAATATAGATCCAGAAAAAGGTGTTTTGAATGTCCAGTTGCATCCAGAAATTTTTACATATAATTCAGATCCTTTAAAAATACTGGAATCTAAAAAGAAGGCTACTATACCAAAGAAAACAAAAAGGACGCGCGGAAGACGTGGAAATCCAACAGAAAATGGGGAAGGATCACCACGCGTTTTACGAAGTCGCACAAGGTCATCATTGAAAACGGATCAAGAAACTAAAGTTGAAGATTATAAAGTAAAAGAAGTTTTGGATGGCAGGAAATTGCCAAAAGGATGGATTTTTTTATCGGATGAAGATGAGGAGGAGGAGGAAATAATTCAAGAACAAGTTCCACCTGTCAATGGAATTGAATATCAAGTTCCTATCATTGATAATGATAGTGTGATTGCTACTCGAACAAGGTCTCGAAAAAGTAGTATGTCAGATATTGTAAAGGACGAAAAGGATGACGAAATTCCAGTTGGTAAGTTTGCTCTTGAAATAAGCGATACTAAACGTTTCGTATGTAACTAATTATCAGCATCAAAAGAAGCAGAATCATCAGAAGTGATTAGACGCAGTCGATCCAACAGTCAAATTATAAGCGAGACTGCATTGGTAAATACTCCAAGTGAGTTGAACTCAGAATTCACTGTACAAACACGTAGCCGAAAAGGCTCTATTGATTCATCAACTGCCGAAGTCACAAACATTCCCTTTGGTAGCTTGGTTTGGGCAAAAATGCAAGGATTTCCTTGGTACCCTGCTGAGGTAAATTTCGTTCACAATTAATATAATTAATATCAATAACTTGTTGGTCTCGTTGTTAATTAACCATAATTATTTTTGTAGGTTGCAGATCCAGATAAAGCAAACATTACATCAGCAATCCGAGCAGATAAGAAGGAAGGTGATACTTACTTGGTCCATTTTTTTGACGAAAGGAAGCTTGGAAAAAAGAATTATAATCGTAGCTGGTAAGCGTGATTTAATACTTATTTTAATCGTTAGCATTTATATAATAATTAATATTTTTTTTTTCATGATTTAGGAAATGGGTTCCAGCAAATAAAGTAATTCTTATGGGAGACGAAAAAACAGATTTGTCTAAATTAAGGGATAGAGGAATGAAATCCAATATGAAAAGAGAAATTCCGAATGCGTATGAAGCTGCTTGTAAATCAAGAGGAATTGAACCTATTCTGCTAGATCAACTTGCAAGACCAGGAATTGTTCCAGTAAGAAGAAATAGTCGTAATAAATAAACAATATCATCCACTATTTATATAATAATAGGTGGTAGATTAATTACCGTTCTAAATTGGAGATTTCGATGCTACAAAAAAAGAAAAAGAAAAAAAAATATGATTTTACTCATCATAATGTATAACTTATCCTCAATAAATATTATTATCAGGAGATATATTACTTATTAATATATATATATATATATATAAATTTTTTTTTTTTTTTTTTCGATAGGTTAAGTAAATTACTTTTGTGTACAATTATTGATTTAATTTTAATTACTTCCTGTTTCTTGATTATGTTTATTTATAGATTTTTTAGAAAGCATGTGAATTCTTGTTTCAAAAAAATATATTTATTATTGGATTAACACATTGAATTTTTGTAATACATTTAATAGCTATTTAATATTATCATTTGTAGAATATTCTCATTAAGAACATTTTACTTAATAATCTCATGTAAATAAAGTAGTTTATTCATTATTAAAAAATATATATATCACCAAAATCAATAATGTTTTTTGTGTTTTTTGTATATGATTTTTTTTTTTATTTTCTAAATAATTATTATTAAAATAAATTGCATATAATAATTCTATTTTCACAAAAAAAAGAAATCTTTTTTTACCATTCATCTACCCTATCTATTCCTTAACCATTGTTTTTTGAATAAAGGATGGTGATCTTTT
Organism: Rhizophagus sp. LPA8_4_AMF; assembly: GCA_021464525.1. Lineage (NCBI taxonomy): Eukaryota > Fungi > Glomeromycota > Glomeromycetes > Glomerales > Glomeraceae > Rhizophagus > Rhizophagus sp. LPA8_4_AMF. Next base: position 25,230 of record JADRCO010000149.1, on the reverse strand, counting down.
GCTTGAGTCTTTTTATCAACCTTTTTCACAGCCTTTGTACTGCTATTTCCGTTAGAAAATTCCATATATGCCATATCATCGGCTCCTGATAAACTTTTCATACTACCAACAGATCGTTTAACACCCCCATATCCCTTTTGTTGCGATGAGAAATTTCTACTCGTAACAACACCAGGTAAATCATCGGCATTTGATTCAATATCATTATCTAAATCTGCATCATGATCATTCGCTAATAAAACATCTGATAGTAATGACAATTGCTCACCACGACTTCTATAAACCAAGTCTGTTGCTTTATCCATTCCCTCAAGCTTTGTAATCACTTTAAATGCATATCCTTGATCAATTAAAAATTGTTGTCTTTTTGTTGAATAAAACATTTCTTGTGTATCCGTTGATACAAGAGAGTAAAAGAAGGCATTAAACCCCTCATCATTACGACGTTTAGCACGAAGAATACGTCCTATTTAAATAAACAAGGTGAATTAAAAACCTTTTTATTTTTTTTTTTTAAAAAAAACTTACCTAAACGTTGTGCTTCCTGACGTCGAGAACCATAATGAGACGAAATTTGTATAAGACAAGTAGCCTCTGGTAAATCAATAGACGTATCACCGACCTAAAAATTATGGATAAAATTAGGATTAATACTTATTTTACTAATTCTATAAACAAATAGTTACAAAATAACTAACCTTTGACAAGAAGATTGTGTTCACCTTCGGGTCGTGTTGAAACAAACTAAGAATGTACATACGTTCTGGTGGTTTAGTTTTACCATGAATAAATGGTACTTTCAATTCTCTTGCATATTTCTAAAAACGAATTTCAAAAATAAATCATAATTACATGTGAATAAACAATTTCTTATAAATAATATTTACCTCCAGTGCATATACATTATCCGAAAAGACAATAATCTTATCACCACGGTCCTCATGGAAACGAATCAAATATTGACAAGCCTGAAATTTATTAGGATTCATAGCATATAATAACATTCGTTTTCTTGAAGAAGCTTTAAGATATTGCGCATAAAACTCTGGAGTCATTGGACACCAAACTTCAGCACATTGAACATTGGCAATATGTCCTTTTGAAGCCAAATCCATCCAATTGGCTTCATATAATTTTGGTCCAATTAAAAAGTTTAAATCACCAATCTTGTCATCTTCACGAACCAAAGTTGCTGTAAGGCCAAGTTTTGTATGAGCTGCAATTGTTGTGACTACTTTTCTAAACATATTAGCAGGTACAACATGCACCTCATCTAACAATATAAACCCCCATTCCCTTCCTGTTATAAACTCCATCATCTTTCCGGCATCATAAGATCTCGTTCTAGTATTAGCTACCATACTGTAGGTGGATATTACTATACCAGATTGGCCAGAGAACTAAAAGTCAAAAAAAGAAATCGGTTAGAAAAAAAATCATTAAATACAATTATACAAAAAAAAACCCAATTTAGTAAGTTTTACCTTTTCTTTCATGTCTGATGTAAACACTGCAATCTGACTTTCTTTAATATTTGACCATGTCAAAAATTGCTGTTTCCATTGCATTACGGATACACTTTTAAAGAACAACATGTTATAAAAAAAAATAAAAAAATAAAAAAATGCATTTATTTGAGCAAATATTCTGTTATAAACTTACGCAGAAGTACATAATACAAGACAACTTTTCTTAATAGTGCAAGCAGCTGTTATACCAACAAGTGTTTTACCCGCACCACAAGGTAACACTATAATTCCGGATCTTGCACGTCTATAAAAAAAATCACCATAAATATATTACAATAACTAAAAATATAAGTAACATTAATGCTTACCCATTACCAAACATCTTGCTCAAACATTTTTCTTGGTAAGGACGAATCACCGTTATTGGTTTAAGGTCAATATCAAGTGGTGGAAGAGTTGAATCATTCCGAAAATCATATTCTTCCAACATGGGATAATCAAGTTCAATACAACGTTTTTTCACAACCTAAAATTATTTATAAGAAAGTTTAATTTCAATGTCTCTAAAATATTATTGTTAATATTATTTACCTCAAATTTCTCTGATTTAATTTCAAAGGAATGTACTTCATCTTCTTCCTCCTCTTCGTCCTCTATATTTTAAAAATCAAATTATTTAATATTTCAAATTTATAATAATTTTATTAAAATTGAAGCTGATGGGAAGTGTTGAAGAAATTGAAATATAGGTATACTAGGATCAACGACCCCACAAATTTGAGAACTATTACTAAAACAACTAGATATTGTCTTACCCTTATCAATTTGTACCACTGCATTAAATATGTTATCATCTTCCATTTCAGGTCCTTTGTTTTTTTCATCTGTATCTGTTTCTTTTTCCTGTTCTTTTTTACCAGAAATTATTAGATCTTTGCCTGTTGGTACCTTATTTCTTAGAAATCCCTCATCAGACCCTTCACTATTTACTACACGAGCTTCAGAAATATCTTTGTCTTGTAATAATTTTTGTAATATATCTGCATATGATGATTCAACAAAGTATCGATTGTGCTTAAGTACAAGTTTTACTTTGCCATAAGATAATGTACATGTCCTAATAAGTTCCATAATTGATTCAGGAATTTCAATCTAATGAAATTGATAAATTATTAATTTAAAGTTTTATTATTCAAAAGAAAAAAAAAGCTTACCTTTGACAAGATTTTTAACACGTCTATTATAGCTTCTGTCTCTAATCCTACAGAGACTGCAGCGTATAATGAATAAGGCGTCAATTTGTATTCATGTATGTGAGATGGTCTGTAAATATTAAACAATTTATTAAAGAAGTACATTTACAATGAAAATTTAAAATCATTTAATTACCTGCTCACAGGTTCGCTAATCGTAATTAAGAAATCTTGAGCCTTTTCTGCAAAAGGTGAAAATCCTTCAAGTATAATATGACCAGTCGTTGGATTTATCCATAATGGTCTATTAGCATGATCTTTTTTTAATTTTATATAAGAAAAATCGTCTTCTCCAAAATATCTTGATACAGAATCTCGAGGAATATTAACATGAGTTGAAGTCTTGAGAGAGTCGATATCAAAGACAGCACTTTTTGGGACTATTTTATTCATAATTTTAAACTTATTATTTTAACTAAATTTATAAAATCGAGAACAAGTTTTTATTTTATAACATACTCAATCCCTCTCTTGTCAAGTCATTTTCATCTTCCGAGTTATGATTCGGCGTAGCCGAATTAGATTTCTTTGACGATATTTTACTTTTTTTTTTATTTGGTCTAGAAGAGCCAGCTGGAAGATATTCGTCCTCTATTTTTCAGTTTGTAATATATATAAGAACAAAACTTTTAGAAACCACATAAAAAATACTTTAAAATTAAATAGCAAAACTTTTTACTTTTTTCAAAACTTTTTATTTATTAATTTTAATATTTTTTAAAAAAAAGCAAAATCAAGGACATACCGTCCCGATATCGCCTTTTAAACGTTGGTGGTGGCATTATACAAACTTATGAAATACAGAAAAAATTTTTAAAAATAATTAATTTGGCGTGAAAGGTTATATTTATAATTAATAAGTGATCGACATGCCGCAACCTAGCCGCAGGAGGAGATAGATCATAAATTTTACATTCCAGATTTAGAAACAATTACGTAATTATGCTATAAGAAATTTCCATGTGGAAAATTGCTGTCGCCAATTATTCTGTTTGATTCCGGTGTCCGGTTTTAATGGAGGAAGTTAGTGAAATCTCGGTTATAGAAGTAGATTCTACAGAATTCACGAAAGAAACGATTAATAATAATGAAAATACTGAATACTTTTCTGTATTACAATACGATTTTACGCAAGAAATTAGTTCAGTATGTTCCACTAAAAAGCAATTTAGTAGCACAGTACTCGAATCTTTAAAACAACTTAAATTGTTTGAAAAGTTATCGGATATATATATACCGAATGCATCAGAGGAGAATTTTTTAAAAAATGCTAAATGGTGAGAAAGAAGTTTAGCAAATTCTTAATTATAAATAAAGAAACCAACCATATTTCTGAAGAAAAACTGGTATTTACAGCTTACTGAAATATTTATTATTTCGGAAGGTCACCGGACGGATCATGTATATTAACGTCAACGAATGACAATGTATTAAGAATTTTTGATCTGTGAGTATTAATTTAAATGATATTTCTTATCTTATTTCTTAATAAATACTGATTTTATTAAAATTGAAATAGACCTAGAAATGCTTTAGAAATAGCTGATGGTAAAATTTGATTATATAGATTGATATCATAAATAACTAATTTCTAATTTAGAAATTAAATTATAGAAATTGAATTAAGCCCGATTCTTGCCTGTCATGCGGGAGAAACAATATACGATTTTTGTTGGTACCCTATGATGTCTATTCAAGGTAGATCATATAAGTTTCCTACAATACATATTACGAAATTAACAAAATGATTGAAAAAAATTTCAATTTCAAACTAGATCCTGACACTTGTTGTTTTCTCTCGTCAAGTCGTGAACATCCAATTCATTTATGGGATGCTTATACTGGGAAGGTAAATGGATCAAAGGATGTCATTTTAGTGGGTTCAGTTATAATATTCTTTGTCATCTTATTTTCAGGTGAGATGTTCTTACACCATAATTGATCATCGGGATGAAATTGTAGGACCTAATGCATTGACTTTCAATTTAGACGGTTCAAGGTAAATTTAAATGAACTCTTTTCTCATCAAATTATTTATTCAAATTTAACCTTACTTTGTAATAGGATATATTGTGGATATAAGAATATGATAAAAATTTTTGACTTAGATCGTCCTGGGCGCGATGGTCAAGATATTAAAACAACCCCTTCACGTAAAAGTAAAGAGGGACAAAAAGGTTAATTAAAAAACAATTGTTAACTTAGTTATTATGTGTTAAATCCGATTTATTGATAGTATAAATTATTGTAGGAATTATTTCATGCTTGGCATTTAATCCTGATAGATCAGGTTTATATGCAGCAGGATCTTATTCACAAACAATTGGATTATACGATGAGTCAAACAATGAATTGTGTTGTATCTTACAGGGGACAGAAAATGAGTCAATTGGAGACATTATACAAGTATAAGATAGAAATTCTACATATATTACACGAAATGAATATATTACACGAAATGAAAATAGAATTAAAGATAGATTTTTATTAATCCTAGGTCCAATTTTCGCGAGATGGGAAATCTCTTTTTTCATCATCTCGAAAAGATAATTATATACGTTGCTGGGATATTCGAAATACTGGTAATATTTTATATAAATTGGAACGTAATGGTAACACGAATCAGAGATTATCATTTGACCTGGATATTACGGGTTCTTTTTTGGTTACAGGAAGTCTTGTAGGTTTATAAATCAGCTATTAATCTATTACAACCATTGGAAATTTTGTAATAAAATATTTTTTTTTATACAGGATGGAAAAATGATCGTTTATGATTTGGTTAATCTTGATTCTAAAGGAAGTCCACGTAAAGTGTTGGATAAGGTAGCACATGATGGTATAGTATATACTTTAAGCTTATCGGGTTTTATTTCTTATTACGAGAATTTGAATTAATGTAACTTTGTTTTTTAGATGCCATTTCAGCTACGTCGATTCACCCTACTTTGCCGCTTATTGCCTCTTGTTCTGGACAAAGAAAGTTTAAATTGATCGATGGCGATATATCAGAAAATGATCAAAATCAAACCATCCCAAGTGATAATTCGCTCAAAATTTGGAGAGCTAAAGGAGATTATGCTTGGTGTTATTATAGTGCAGAAGGTGAAATCGTAATTCACCCTGTAACGAATATAGAAGGGGAGGAAAACACATCAAAAGAATATAGTTTTGATAACCAAGGAACAATAGATATTGGTAATGAAATTAGTTTAAACGCTAATATTTCAATGGTCGAAGAACAAATGAATAACTCAAATATAGTAAGTGATAATCGATCTGATAATTATATAATGACTTATGTAAAATTTATTTAGTACATTAACTGTTATGAATCGATAGACTATTTAGAAGATTTCTATATTAAATATGAGGTAAAATTGAAATTGATTCTGATTTCGTTATTTCATAAGAAAAAAAATTTTTTTTTTTTTTAAGTATTGGTCTTTGTAAAGATGTTAGTATTATTTTTTTTTAACTTTTAGAATAGGATCCCATAATTTCTTGTCAAATTCGGACTTGATAAGAATTATTATCAGAGGAATTTTTAAGATCTATTATTTCAAACTGTTCTCATCTTTCAATTTACAAGACAATTTTTCTGAAATATAGATATGTATATAGTGTATAATAGTGAATAAAAAATTAAAGTTTAACATATTGTACTACCCTTTTTGAATACACTAATTTTAGGAGTCTCAACGTTTCTGTTATAATTGCAACAAAGGGGTTTGCTTAAATTCCTTTATTTTTTCACACGATTAACCCGTAAAAGTAAATTTATACGATTTTAGGGTGCAGATTAACCTTTTTTGATAAGTAAATCGGAAAAATTATTCATACGATTACCATCCCAATTGTAGTGATCTACATTCCACGTTGATGACATAATTAAATTTCTTTTGATAAATGTGTCATAGTTATTCCTTTATTGTCATTATATCTCAAAAAACATTATCACCTGATTTTACCGCAGATAGCATTATATTCCACCAATGCTATAACAATGTGATTATAAATACAATTTAAATAAAAAAAAAACCCACTTTTGAATCTCTCATGCAAGACTTTTTTGTAAAACCTAACTTTTCTAATTTTATTATATACAAAATGTTTTTGCGAAAATATTTTCACAAAAACAAAAAGAAATTCTACTAATAATTATATTTTTTTTACCATCAAATATGTTTATCTACTTTGTTTTGCAATATTACATATAATTAATTTTGTAATTAATTACACATTAATAATTTTTGTCTACCTAACTTCTTTTACTTTATATTAAAATTTTTTTTACACATATATATACTCTTTCATCGCTCCACCTTGGAAATTTCTACATAGGTGATGGTGATAAGTTAAGGAATTCGCTCAGCGAAAATGCAGAGCCTGGCGTTCTTGCGCCAGATGCCGACCTAATTTGATGTGGAGGAGTACTAGGTACTTCTATTAGAATGGGAGTTTGCGACGTGGAAACTGCACCACTTGCCGCCCAAGCATCTAATGATGCCTGATAGGAAGAAGGTATTGCTTCCGTATTGTTGCGAGCTTCTACCACTTTGGGTTCAAAGTTTATCATTTGTTCTTTGTATTTTGGGCTTTTTCGAGATCGTTTATTAGCAGAAGCGCTATATGTAGCCCATAAATAATCAAATTCTTGCCCAGGTGAGTTAGCCGCGAAACGATTCCTTATCGATGGAGAGATATCAGCCAAAAGTTGATTATACATCGTTCCTGGTGTCACATTGATCGAGTGCGCTGTCGGATCGAAATCGTCAAACATTTTATCGACATCGAAATCCCCAGGTACAAGATTTTCTGTAACATCATCGCAATCACGTACTTTTCTCTTTGTTCCTTTTACGGAGGTTTGTGATCGTTCTTGTTCTTCTATATGTTGGTCAAACTCGGAAAAAGACAATCCCGAAATTATAGTGCGTGGTGAAATAACTTGTAACCCGGGAATCGTGTTTGACAGTGAATTTAATCCAGAGGATGACATCGATTCAGTTGAAGTTGTAATCGGTGGAATTATTGAATTTGTTTGTTTTTTCGACTTTTTGTTCGCCTTTGTCAACTTTTTTCCTTTACCGATATTTTTTACTGTTTTTTTACTGGCATTTTTCGATGATTCTAACATATTATTTTCATTTATCGGAAATGCTTTCCGTACTTGAACAAGCGATACAGTTCCTGGGTCACATATACCTCTTGTGTTTGCCTCCGCTTGTCGTCTTTTTTCTTCATACTCAGCATGACCCCGTTCTTTAATTGAAGAAGAAAAAGGCGTTTCATCCTCATCATCTGATGGCCAGTCGGACTCTAGGAAAGCTGATATAATGTTTGATCCATATTTCGATGAATTTTGTAATACAGGACGAAATATAGTAGAATTTGAATCTAGATTACAGGGAATCGAGGGATCATTATTTAACCTGTCGAGTTCTTGATAGGAATTGTTATCATTTGAAAGATCTCTTTGTAATTCTTTCATAGTAATACTATCACGAGGTCCAGAAAGATCTTGTGTTAAAGAGGGATAAGTTGATGAGAAATTAGACGCGTTACTTGATCGTTGACTTGAAACTATGGTACTATGTGACGAAGCATATGAACTGGATGATTTGCGTAAATTCTGTGAATCATCATTTATATTAGTTTCAAGAACCTCGCTAGATTCATCGTTAGAAGAATAATCAGGAAAATCAAAATAAGAATCTGCCTCTATTCGTGTAGAATCCTCCGAAAGTTTTATATTGTCCTTATTAAGGGTTTCCATCTTCATCTTTTCTTCGAACAATTGCGTAACTGTCGCAAGATTAAAATTCTGCCAACCGTTCTTGTACTTGTATGATGCATATTGCAGGTATAGTAAAATATCACAAGCAATCTAAAATTCGTTAGAACATTTATTGGGTGTAATGTTTTAAAAATTGCAGATAATATTGAAACGAAGAACAAAAAAAAAAAAGAAAAAAGAAACTCTCTTTTTTTTTCATCTCACATTTAAACATTACAAAACGTTCGCGTATAAAATACGAAAAAGAAAACTTACCTGGTGATCGTTACATCCGTCGTTCTCAGGATCTTGACGAGCCAATTTAACAAGTTTAACTAAATCGTTTAAGTGTTGTTGTTCAGTAGTGTTTTGTGGTGTATTCATTTTGAGTAACTCTAAGTAAATAAACTTTAGGTTTGTCTAAGAAAGAAAGTCAATCGGTTAAATCTATAAACGCGACAAAAGAAAAAGGGTTAAAAATATAATAATTTTAAAGCTTGTTTCAAGGGATATAGTATATACCTTTAAGTTTTTTATTTCTTTGTTTATAAAGTAAACAGTAAGTAGGAAGAGAATTTTTTTTCTCAAAACTCTCAAAAGGGCGCGTTTAAATATTCTTTTTTGAGAGTCCGAGTAACCAAAATAAAAATAATCTAACCCCTGCAATTAACTACTACTGATATTGATAAAAAAAAAATCAGATTGATTCTTTGTAGAACGTGCATGAGAAAGAATATTATTAGTAACAACAGAGAAGACGGTCAAATATGACTAATATAATAGTCCAATATATAGAAGTTTAACGAACGAATACTCTTTATGACCGTTAATTCTTTCATATTGCTAATTCATGTATTTTACATGCATCATAATTAATGAACTCAAATTACAAATGCTTTAATATTTTCAACTTAATAGAGAATATTTTAACATCTCTTTCGTAGAATAATATGCTTTAAAAACAAATAATTAATAAGAGATAATGCTAATCAGTCAATTACGCGTCACATCTCAAACTTTAACCAAAGCGATTCGGACTGTGGCTTGAATTAAAAGAATAATGATATAATTAAAGTGATTGTGGTCGGACGAGGAGAGAAAATAATTAATATATATTTTGATGAATTATGATGTAACCAGATATAAAAATGAAGTATCAATTCGAAAAATTGACGATAGGGTACAAATATTTTGACACTTTTTTATTTTATTTAAATAAATATATTATGAAATAATAATAATTTATTCTCGTTCTTTTATTATAATATTATTCAATGAATTAGATTTCATCAAATTATGAATTATTTAATCCTTTTAATAATTTTACGATAAAATCATCAAAAAAAAAGATAATTTGCAAAATTTTGACTTAGAATTTCAGTAAAAGGAATAAAAACTCGCCTTCATTATCCAATTTTGGATAAATGTAACATGTCATCACATATCAATACATGATCAATTTTCCGCAGTAAACATTTTTCATTCGTCAGTCTTTGTTATGATATTTCTCTTTTTGGTTTAAGTTCAGGGAAATTTTAGGGGTTATAACTGAAATTTTATCGGGATTTACTTGGTTACATTATTATTCGTTATTTGTTCCCGCTTTATATTATCGTATTATGTCTATTGCCACGTGTATACTATGTAATACAAAGGGTTAGTTCACACAACTAAAAAAAAACAAAATATTCAAAATAACAGATGAGCGATGATCAGCAAAGCCAATATTGGAACTGATCTATGGCGCCATATGACGAATAATACTGGATATTTTATATTTACTGGCAAAGGAATCGTGCTTGTCAATAATATATAGTGCTAGTTATATCACGTGATATATAATTCTGGCCGAAAATAATGTTATAATTTTGGTCAGATTTAGATATTTTCAAAAATATTTTAAATAAACGTTTTTAAAAAATAAATAATAAGAAATAAACTTGATATTAAACTAAATAACTTGGGTTGAGAAATGAAAAGTAAATATATATATATACAGTATATATATATATGTGTTCATATATAATATATGTATATCAACATATTCATTTTAAATAAGATTAGCCAAAAGAATTTATATATTGTTTTCTTTTAAAATTAAAATTCTAATGAATTTGTACTCCATTCTGAAATTTTTTTTTTGATTCAAAGATTTATCATCATCATTATCTTAATTATCAACAAAAAAAACATTTTATTAGATAAGTAGATAATATCAATTCCTTTTATAGCTACTGTAAATTACTAATCAAAATAAATCTAAGATCCAATATATAATAATATATTGGATAATTCAAACTTTATATATATCTTATACATTCATTCTTTCTTACATGTGGTGGGTGGGTTTGAATATTTTAAAAATAATAACATGCAAACCGATGCATGCAAAAAGAGTAAAAAAAAAATGATACTGCAGATCGTCAGATCGTAACGCGAAAAAAATTGGTGTGGCGAATGCGATGTTTGCTGAGCCGTTTTCAAGTTTGGTTTGTACAGTGAAGATATTTTTAATTAGAAATTTCTATCCGCAATTTCTTTTTATCCCATCAATCCCATCATCTGCTAACATATGATGTTAAAAATATGATAAAAAGTAATACAGCAATGTTTAATTAGTTACTTTAATGATATTATGATATAAATAATTTGGTCTCACACAAAGTATCAGTATCATAAAAAAAGATATAGAGTTCCCGCTTGCCAAGAGACAGGATTTGCGGCTGGTTTACAAAATATTCATAACCATTAGGGGCTTGTATATATGTAGGTTATGCTAACAACAAAAACGTTTAATGTTTAATGACGTCGCTTTTCAGTGACACATGAAACAACCTTATAACTGAATTAACTGAAATTTTTACTCTTAATATTAAGGTTGGTTTCTTACCTTTTGACTTATTTTCGTTTTTTTTATTCTTTCATGTTTTTGTTTTCTTCTTCTAATAATCGAAACTTTTCTAAGTTATAAAAAATTTTTACAACCCTTTTTTTTCTTTTATTTTCTAATTTTCTCGATATTATATTTGACTTTTATTGCTTGGTTTCGCGATTCAATTTTTTTCCCCCATCAATTATCACCATTAAAACCGTCAAATTGACTTCAATCAACGCCTCATCAGGGGCGCACAAGAAAACCATCATGGGACAAACGCAGGACAAGTTTACGGGAAATCAACTCGAAGACAACTTACAACCTTCCTCTAAGGTTGAAGAAGTTACAGAGTCAACCTTTACCTTGGTTGCATCCGACTCAAATGTTCACCATAACTTTAACTTTTCCTCTCCTTCCATACAAGACTCACATTCCCAAGGTATTAATTTCAAATTCCGTGTCTACTGATGCAGATCTCGGTAATATACAATAACTGTAAAAAAGTTGTTACTCTTACTTTTTAAGAGAAAAATATTATTATTATTAATTATTATTATTATTATTATTATTGGAGAGTTTTATTGAAGGTTTTTTTACTTCAGATAATTTTACCATTCGTCTAACAAGTTCTAAAACTGTAGATTTTACAAATAATTCGCTTGCAAGTTCCCTCGCAGGTTTAACGATTCATGACAACTCGAATTCAGATAATAAACCTGCTGCTTCGGTAGTGCAAGCAACGACTGTTAAAAATATTGTTAAAGAAAATCTTAATGGACTGTCGAAATCAGTTGATGATGATAATGATGTTGATATTAATAAAAATATTAGTCAGATTTCGGAAGATATTTCATCTCAAAATATGGGATCATCTACTACTTCAAATTCAACTGGTTTAATAAATAAAAAATCTAAAGAAATAAAATCAACTTTAGCGGATGAAGCAGAATATACTATACCTCCTGCTATTGCTGAAGATGTCTTACGAGAAATGTTAGCAAATAAACCAAGTCAAGATTTATTGGAAGAATTGGAACCACCATCTGTAAATACAAACGGTAAAGGTGATAATTCATCCTCTAAATTTAAAGGAGATTCTGTAAACCATGAAAAAATTGGTGAGTTCTCTGAACCGACTAAAAATAGTGTCAATAAAAACAATTTGTTAATCTCGTCTGGCACGTCAGATTCCCCTTTTCCTTCCAAATTTACTTTCCCAAATATTGCGGATAAAAATTTCTTTGTACCAAATTTTTCAAATCCTCCTGTTACTACTACTACTCCTTCATTTTCTTTCGGAAATTCTTCCGAGTTATCGTTACAAAATCCTTTTCAAAATCCCTCCATTTCTTCTTCAAATATTTCCACCGCTAATACTTTACAACAAAAAGAACAACAACGACGCGTAACCTTACAATGGCATCCTCCGGTATTGGATAAATTTTCACCTGTATTATCATCAAAAACACCTTCGATAACGATGCCTTCGAGTTCAATATGGCCGCCTTCGATTAATACTACCTCTCCAACCGATACACAATTTTCCAATTCTAATTTATTATTTCCACAGTTTACGGGTTCTTTTAAATTTGATATGAACTCAAAAAATAATGTAACTGGAACTCAAGGATCTTCTAACGTTCCTTCACCTTTGGTTTCTACTAATAATGATGATTCAAATGATGATAACAATAATAATAATAATAATAATCATAATAATACTATTATTACAACAACAGTTCCTATGAGTCCCCCTTCTACGACTGTTTCAAATACTCCACCTATATTATCTTCCACTGCATCAACATCGAGGAAAGGAATTCATTCTAATATGGGTACAGGAAGAACGACGACTTTATACGTATCAGCAAAACCATCGATTAAAACTGTTTCAAATACAACAAGTAATAACGGAAATATGCAAACACCTTTATTAGTTTCACCTACATCTACTATAAAAAAATTACCAATGAAATTTGGTGATATAAGTATATCTAGTACAGCGTTAACATCCGCAACAGCGTCAGGGAAAGGAATTACAATTAGTGTAAATAATTCTAATAGTAATTCAAATTCTCCTTCGACAATACAGACATCACCACCACCCAGAGGATTTATTCATAATGCGACGAATGCTCCTACTCAAAGACAAATTAAAGAATTACCAAGAAGAGCTAAATTTCGTCCAATATCAAAAGGAAATAATTCAAATGATGAAAATAGTAATAATAATAATAATAATAACATTAATAATATAGGTAAAAATGAATCTATCGTAAACGGAGGGTTTAACATAAAGAATGAGATGGTTGTAATACAATCATCTTTGCCTGTTATACCACCATCCCCACTGTTTTCATTTTCTACACCGATCAATTCTGAGGATGATGATGATTTTGATGCGGAAGAAGATGAAGGAAATAATGTAAATGGACATGCAGATTGGTTGGACAATGCTAATAATAAAAAGAAACGAAAAGCATTACAAACTGTTGGAGGTGGTTCAACTACTGGTGGAGGAGTTGGTGGTGTAATGAAAACTTTAACAGCAAAAGAACGTGCAAATCCATTAAGGAGAGTTGAAAGACGATCAACGCAGCGTAATAACATAAAATCATCTTCAAATTGTGATTCTATGTTACCATTTGATAGTAAAAGTATTAATAAAGAATTAGATGGTATGAGACCACCACAAACAACGTTCGACTTTTCATTTAAATCAATTTCTGAAAAGTCTGCAGCAGCGACAGCAGCGAGCGTGAATGCGGCTAGTGCAAAACGACTTGCGGCTGTTTCACCGATACAGTCGATGAATGCAAAGAATGATCCATTTTCATCATCGTTATTCCTTCAACAATCACAATCAACGGTTACAACTGTGGTTGTACCTAATAATTCGAAGAAAAAAATTTCAACTAAACGAGCAGCTCCATCTTCAGCATTGTTTAAAACTGAGGATGTAACAGCAGTTAATAATAATCATGTACATCCTCAATTTGCAAAATCACTAAAATCATTACCACCACCGCCACCACTAGCGACTGCACCTAAAAGATTACCTCGTAAAAAGAATAAGAAAAAAGCACAAACAGCTGTTAATAATAGTCAAAATATTCAAAATCAGCATCCACCACCGCAGCATCCTCATCAACATCATAATCATCATCATCAGCATAATCACCATCCACACCATCAACAGCAAGATGACGCCTCTTCGACTTCTGGCTCTGTAGATATTCAACCTGTTACTAATAATAATTCAAGACGTAAGATCAAATTTCCAGAAAAAAGTGGAGATTGGATTTGTATGTTTTGTGAATATAAGCTTTATTATGGAGATGGAAGACGATCGAGACGACGGCCGAAAAATAATACGAATGCTAATAATGGAGATGGTGGCGGAGGGTTCAATACTTCAGGTGATGGAGGAATAACACCAGACAAAGCTCTAACGACTTAATTTTTTATTGTTTATAAAATAAATATATATATAATTACGTATAATAAGGTAAGATCGTTCAAGGTTTTATTTTTTAACCTTATAATGCAACTCATTAACTAATATGTATATTTCTATGTAGTAACAAAAAAGAATTTTTGATATTTAATATTTATTTCTTTATTTTCTATGGACTTTGTTAGAACAAACAATCACATTATGGAAAAGGAAGAAACACAACGCGTCACGTTGATTTATCACTTAAGGGAGGTTTATATTCATTTATTATTATTTTTATTACTTTTTATTATTTTATTCGCATTGGAATTTTCATGTTCCTTTTTAGTATCGAGAAAGGAATAT
The DNA here is from genome assembly GCA_021464525.1 of Rhizophagus sp. LPA8_4_AMF. Lineage (NCBI taxonomy): Eukaryota > Fungi > Glomeromycota > Glomeromycetes > Glomerales > Glomeraceae > Rhizophagus > Rhizophagus sp. LPA8_4_AMF. The sequence continues at coordinate 10,052 of JADRCO010000149.1, read as the reverse complement.
GATATCTAGTGGTTATGACTCGTAATTTCTTTTCTCATTCAAGATTAGAATTTGCGGTCAATTGAACAAAAAGTTTGATGCAGCAATTGCTGTACGGGCTTCTTTAATTATCTCATTCTCTTACTTCGATATATCAACACGTGAATAAATTATACGCCCTTAATAGTAGGTATAATTCAATAATTTTTTTGTTTGTTTGTGTTATTCTTTCTCCCCCCTTTTTAAGCTGCTTTACTTATCTGTAAAAGATTATTGCTTTCGAGTTGTAACTATAAAAAGAAACAAGTAAAATAAAAGGCCGGTGTTTTTTTTCCTGAGGGAAATTGATTGCTGGTGTTTATTGTATTTTCATATATTATTTTATAATTGTATATATTCATTTAATAAAAATCATAAGACTTTAATTTATTTAGTACTATTACGAAAAAAAATAGGTAAAGATTTGTAGACATTACGAAATTATTTACGATAATCTGTCGATCGAAATGATCGTCAATAAATTTGTCCATTTCGAAAAAAACTGTTATTCATGTGACTTAATTTGTCCCACTTTGTACTACAATAAACGTGTTTACATGCCATTGGACAAAGAATTGCTCGCTCCCCGAAGATCGATTCGAATTAAGTGTAAGTCGCATTTAGAATTCGTGTGAAATTTAAAGTTTAGAATTCAAAGAACATGGGGCGGCTATTAGCGCCACGAGTTTTTGCGTTCGTAATTTTATCGCTGGTTTTATATGCGAAATTAGTATCAAGTATATATGCTAACCAAGCAGGAGTAATAGATTGGTATGAATTTGATGCTTAAGAAAGAAAATTTTTTTTTTTTTTCATATAATTCTCACAAAGGTCATTTTCTTAGGCATCATCAATATATCGGTACTCCAAAAGTCTCATTTTTTCATAAGTTTGTCTCTAGGGGAGCTTATGTTTTAATAGCTTCTGACCGTAACGTTTTAGCGTCAATTAACGTTCGTAGTGGGAATATTGGTTTGTATCACGTGAAATCTAAAAGAGTGTTCTTGTGTAAAAAAAATTTAGCAGTAAATTATAACAATTATTAAGTTCTTTTTAATTAGACTGGCGTCAAGTTTTTAATGAAAGTGAAAATATTTTAGCTTTCAAGGGGTATGAAAACAGTAAGTTATTAATTATTTGTTTGTAATTACTGATAATATAATTTGTGGTAATTTTGATCCTTTAATATATTTCTAGCTGCTATATCTGTATCTCAACGAGATAATGATTGCATTGTTCGATCTTGGGAATCACATTCAGGATTCATGTTATGGGAAAACAGAATAAAAAATGTTGGACTAAATAAAAATTCCAATCCAATTATTGAAAATGATGCACCAAAAGTTGAAGTTACCTTTGCTGCGAATAATCCTGATGTATTAATATTATTAGAAGGATCTAGTGTTATAAATTTAAATGTCATAGATGGTAAACAAATATGGAGATCAGATTTAGCAGATAGGTAATTTTATAACTTATTATTTATTTTTCTTTTTTCTTTTACCATTTTTAATTTGAGATATAATATCAATTCCTTTTTTTAGCTCGACTATTCTTTATAAACTTGTCGAGTTTAACGAAAAAGTTTACGGTGTTGGCCTTAAAAAATCTTTCAGTTCTTATACTATTAATGTTGTTACCTATGATATTTCGAATGGAATACTTACAACCCAATTACTTAATTCTAAAGTTAGTAGTATTAAAGATATGATCGTTTTAGGAGGGAGCGTACAGGATGGATTTATAATTTGGAGAGAGGGTGGATTTATACGAATTAATCGGTTGGGCACAACTATTTCTGAACAATCTTCTTTAGAGGTAATAAGATATTTACAATTACATTTAAAAAATTCCATTATATTTATTTAATATTTTTCTTTTTTTTTATTTTCGTAAAGGAACTTTATGAAAATGTAATTCCATCATTTGGTGATGCTGATGGATACCTTGAGCTTCTTGATCTTAATATTGGATCAAGAACTGAATTTCTTGTTCAAGTACCTACGAAGAAAGGTAATACGGCTGCTGCATTCAAGGTTGATCATGTAAGTGGCCGATTGGTCGCTCTTTACGACTTTGAAGAAAAAGTAGGTGTTAATTCCCTTTTTATTTTATTTTATTTTATTTGATATTTGATCATATCTCAAAATTTAATTTATAATTTATAGTCGAAAAATTCGATATATTCCGCCACTTTTGATAAGAACGAACGAATTATAATTTCTAGAAGTAGAGTGGTTGCTGAGGTATTTAAAAGTTTACTTTGTATTAAATATGATTCGAGAATTTTATAATATCATTGATAAAAAAAAAAAAATTTTTTTATAGAATGTTACAGAAGTAGATATTATTGCGCCCGCTACAGGAACAATTCTAGGGAATTATAAAATTCCTTATTCATTGAATTCATACGGTGATTTGGTGAAGGTACGTTAAAGATGAAATAATAAATTCATATATGTTTGAATTGATCATAATATTTTTTCTTTTATCCATATAGTCTGTGCTTGACGTTGATTCTAAAGCTATGGGATATCGTATGCTTGTGGTTTCTGCTGATGGTTCCATGCATTTCTGGAAAGATCATGACGTGGTATGGAAGAGCGAAGAATCTCTTGCTCATACTATTGAAGCAGAATTTCTAGATTTACCGGAAAGAAAGTTATGGACTCAAGAATCAGATGAACTTGGTATGTAAAAAAACTTTTTTTTTTATTTATAATCAATTAAATAACACGTATTTAAATAACGTTAATTTTAGCCGAACAACCTGAAGAAACAGAGTCAATTTCTCCTCTCACTCGCTATTTACGACGAGTAAAAACTCATATTGAACAACTCAAGGTAATAATTACATTTAAAAAGAATTTTTTGAAAAGCTATCATTAAATTAATATCCATAATATTAAATTTAGGATTTTCCTGCTTATTTAACCGCTTATATTCAACGACTTATAACTGGTGATTATGAAGCAGAGTTTAAATTAACTAATAAAAGCAAAGTTAGTCTTCATAGGGATACTTTCGGGTTTCGAAAGCTTTTGATTTTCGTGACTCGAACAAAATTAGTAGCTTTAGATACAATTAACAAAGGACAAATAATTTGGTCTCGATTTTTTGGAAATGATATATTTGAGTTTAGTAATATCTTTATAGTAAGATCTTCTACGGTGAAATATCCCCCAATTGTTGTTGCGATTGGTATACAAAAAAATTCCGAGGTATTAATTTCTTGATTTGTTGAAAGAAAGAAAGAAAGAAAGAAATTCTTTCCTAATATTCTTAATATTCTTTAAATAGGGAAAGTTTGTTACGCGTCTTTTCCGATTGAACGGTCTCACTGGAGAAAATTTTATTCCCGCAGAAAATGAAAATTCTTTTCCTCCGGAATTATCAATTCCAATTACGATTAAACGTGTTCTTAAATTACCCGTTGAAGAACCTGATGAAAGAACTCATATTATTGCATTAATTGACGAAGAATTAAAGGCAAGGTTAATATATGATTTTTATTACAATTGTTTTTAAATTAAAAGTACTAAATTTCTTTTTTTATTTTCTTCAAATTAATTATTATGATTATAATGATTATAGTTTCACATATATCCAAATCATGAAAACTCGATAAAAGCTTTTATGCAATTCGCACCATCATTTTATTTTACTTTATCAGACGATATTGGAGAAAAATCTTTGAAAGGATGTAAAGTTATCAAAAATAATGTACAAGTAAGAAACAAACCGTTACAAATAAAAAATGAAATATTATTGCTTTTATTCATAATTACTAATATTACGTATCTATAATATTACAGCCATTTGATATTATTGAGATTTGGACACTTAATTTTCCTGAAGGTGAAAGTATTGCAGCGATTGCACGTAGACCTCCAAATGGTAACCCAACAATAACAAAATTAAAATTATTTACGCGTTTCTTCCATTTTAAATGAAAAATATTCTCATTTTTTTTGTTTATTTTCTTAAAATTTAGAAAAAATTGCATCTCTTGGCCGTGTTCTCGGGGATCGCTCAGTATTATATAAATATCTTAATCCACATCTTGTAGCGATTGCTACATTATCAACCTCAACTTCTACAGAGTTGAATATATATCTTGTCGATGTAGTTAAGGGATCAATATTACATCATGCTATTCATGAGAATGTTGGATCTTCACATCCTGTACGAATTGCACAAATTGAAAATTTAGTTGTATATCATTTTTGGAGTGAAAATAATAATGAAAAAGGTTATGTAATAGTTGTTTATGAATTATATGAAAGTGAAAACAAAGATCAAAGATTTGAAAGGTATGCCATGAAAGATAAAATATATAATTTTGGATTAACCCAAATTACAAATTTAGTAATTAATTGCATTTATACATATATCTTTCGTTAATTTTATAGTCCAGTATTTTCTTCTTTTTCACATGAACGTCCGTATGTTAGTGCTCAAGCATATATGTTCCCATATGGTGTAAACGCAATTGGAGTTACTACCACAAAGCATGGAATTGCAACAAGAGAATTTCTATGTAAGTGAAAAAAAAAAAATATTATTAATTGAAATATTTTGAATAATCTAATATATATTATACGTTTTATGTTTTATAGTTGCCTTGGATACAGATCAAGTATTTGGTGTATCTAAAAGATTTCTTGATCCACGTCGACCTCAGCATGCGTTAACTAATGAGGATAAAGAAGAAATGCTTATTCCTTATGATCCGGCTATTCCAGATAATAAGAAATGGGTTTTAAGTTATCACCTATCGGTAAATTTAATATAAAATTTTATAAAAACTTTTTTGAAAATATTTCTAATGTACGTCTCTCTCTCTCTCTTTTTTTTAGATTGCTGGTATTAGACATATAATAACATCACCAGCATTGCTCGAATCAACTTCTTTAGTGCTAGCATATGGATTAGATTTATGGTTTACAAGAGAAGCACCATCAAAAACATTTGATGTATTAAGTGAAGATTTTAGTAAAGGAACTTTATTAGCAACCATTTTAGGATTAATTTTGAGTATTCTTATTACAAAACCAATGGTATGTGTGAGAAAACTTAATTTATATTTTATATTAATTTTAAAATTTAATTTTATAATTCCTTTTTTTTTTCTTCTTATAGGTAAGAAGAAAGCAAGTAAATGCAAGATGGTACTAATTTTTCCATTAGAGTAAAAAGAAAAGAACACGTTATATATACCTGTTATCAAAGCAAATTGAATAAATAAAAAGTTTTTTATATACTAATTTTTTTTTATTGTAATAAAAATTTTTAAATATCCCAATTTCATTATTATTGAATTGCATTGATTCTTTTCAAAACTCATTTTTAAACGCATAGCTATAGACCCAAAAACAAACTAGAATATAAATTTCTCTATCTACAAATCTGGTACTCTTAGGATAATTCTACCTTCATTTTTGACGTGTTGTCTTAATTTATTAAAAATAACACTATTTTTCCATTTATCAGGTATTGGTTTTTTATCAATGATAAAATAATAAATGTCCCAATCAGGTGTATCTAATAATTCATCATATTCTTTTAATTCTTGCTCATTGAAAGTTTTTAAATATTTACTTGCAAAAGTGGATAATATTAAATCCGTTTCTAATATACCACGTTTACGAGATTGATAAAGTAAACGAGAACGTTTTTTTTCTATTGATTCATTTGGACGTGGTATTGGCGGTAAATTACTATAAGGTAATGAAGGATCAAAATTTGGATCATGAGCAATTTTTTGAACAGGTGAAGCAGGTGAAGGAGAATTTGAACTTAATGAAGAGTTATTTGAGTTATTTCTTGAAAAAATAAAAGTTATTGGTTTAATTGGAGATAATAGTTTGTTTGATATAATATTTTTGTTGTAATGAACAAATTGTAATGTTGTAAAGCGAATCATTTTTTTTTGATCTAAATCATCTAACCTGAAAATAGAATTCCCATTTTATAAATAAAAAAATTTACGAAAGTTACACAAACAGGCTGTGCGATTTACCCGCGTAAAGTAAAATAGATCGTGTTTTTACGTACATTTAATTTAAACATATAATGATTCTTTTCACTTGTATAATTTGAAATAATTTGAATAAATTGTATTATTTTAGAAGATGGCCTCTTTACCATCACAAGATACTGAAGTTGATTCAAGAAGACAAAGTAGTGTTGACAGAAATAGTGATCGAGAAGCATCTGAGGAACAAGAACGTCCTATTAATGATGTCAGGGAAGAAAGAGCCGGTTTATTGAGTGGTGTTTTAACTGATGAAGAATCACAAAGAAGCACACCAAATGAGGTAAAAATTTCAATTTATTTTGTTAAAAAAAAAAAAATAATGAAATCGAATTTTTCTAATAAAAAAAAAATTTTTTTTTTTAAAAAGGCTCGTAGAATATTTCTTTTAAGAATTTGTTTGATTATATTATTGTTATCAATGTTAGCCGGAACCATCCTTTTAACATTATTTCCACGTAATAAAATACCATCGAGTGCATTATTCTCAAATGGAACTCATAAATTTCATAATACTGTGATAATAGTTTCATTTGATGGACTTAGATCAGATTATTTAGATAGAAACGTCACTCCGACCATTAATGAATTCAGTAAGATTTTATCATTTAATATCGTTTAAACCTTTTTTTAAAAAAATTATTAAAAATAATTAATTTAAATTTATACATATATTAGTTCAAAAAGGAGTAAAAGCTGAACACATGATTCCATCTTTTCCAGTACGTCATAATGGTTTTTTTTTTTCAAGAAAAGATAATAATATATTATTATTATATGTATACTAATAATATTTTTTTTTTTTACAAAAAAAAAATAGTCAATGACATTTCCAAATCATTACACCATAGTAACAGGATTATATCCGGAATCACATGGAATAATAGCAAATGAATTTTATGATCCAGTATTAAAAGATAATTTTGTTTATACAAATCCAAATAAAAGTTTCGATTCTAAATGGTGGAAAGGTGAACCAATATGGGTAACAACTGTCAAACAAAAACAAAAATCGGCAGTATCAATGTGGGTAGGGTCATCATCGGTAATAGAAGGACATACTCCAACATATTTACATTCATTCAATGCTAGTACAAACTTGGATGAAAGAGTTGATCATTTAATTGATTGGTTAGATATGAAATTAGAAGATAGACCAACATTTTTAGCAGGATATGTTCCTATAATTGATTCTGCGGGACATAGATTTGGACCTGATTCTCAAGAAGTTAATGAAGCTCTTAAAATTGCTGATGGATTTGTTAAAAATTTATTAAATAAAATTGAAGAAAGAAAATTAACTGACATTGTAAACATAATATTTGTAAGTATATATATTATTTTTTTTAAAAAACAGTAATTTTTTTTTACTTTTTACTTTATCGGTTTTTTTTTTTAATTTTGTTAACAGGTTAGTGACCATGGAATGGCACCAACAATACCATCAAACGTAATTTTTTTAGACGATATATTTAACGTAACAAAAATATATCCAATAGAATTATTTCCGTTAGCTGGTATACGACCATATAATGATTCTGATATAGAAGGAATATTTAATTTACTTCAAAATGCAAGCGAAAATCAGCCATGGAAATGTTATTTAAGAGAAAACATTCCAGAAAGATTTCATTACAGAAACTCTGAAAGAATTAATCCGATAGTGTGTATACCACCTGTTGGTTGGTCATTAACCACTCATAGAGATTCCGCAAATCAAACATTACCTAAAGGTGTTCATGGTTATGATAATCAAGAAACTACTATGAGATCAATATTTTTGGCTAATGGTCCTTATTTTAAGGATAAGAAGGGAATTGGAAAAGTTGTTAGCCCATTTATTGATATAGAAGTATATAATATAATGTGTAATATTTTAGGATTAAAACCTGCCCCTAATAATGGTACTGATGGTGCCATAATATAAAAAATTTTCAATAGATAACATTATTTAATTAATATATAAAGTTTTTATAATTTAATAGTTTAAAATTACAATTTTTAGAATTTTTAAATCGTTTTAAACAATGTATAAAGTAGAAAATGCTAAAATTAGGGGCTCGTGACCCACGGGCATAAATTTTTTCGGTTAAAGGTAACGATAATTAGTGGTCGGTTAATCACATGATCGACATCTAAAAAAAATTTTTTTAAATCGTGAAAATAGATTATCAAAGTTCCTTCGTTAATTTTACAATGTTTAAACTTTCAAAAAAATTTAACAACCCTTCATTTTCGTTAATTAATCATATTAAGAAATTAACAAATAATTCTCAAGGTAAAAAAATTTTATAAATAATTTTTTAATCAAAACCTTTCTAAATTAAATTTCCTCTTTTTTTTTCAAGCAAAGACATATGAACCTCCAAGATCAATTATAATTCCTAAGCAATTTTCAACCCCGTTAATAAATAACAAAAATGTAATGGAAGTAATAAATTATGAAAATCGAAATAAAATTCCAGATAATAGATTTAAATTATTTGCTAAACATGGTAAAGATAGAATTAAACCTGGAGATGTATTATTAGTAGAAAGTTATATATCAATGGCATCAATTAAAAATCCTTCTGATAAAACTTCATCCTCTATAAGTAAGAGTGGTACGACAGCTTTTGCAGGAATTTGTATATGTATTAAAAGAAGAGGTGTTGATACAAATTTTACTTTAAGGAATATTATATTAAAAGTTGTAGAACAAAAATTTTTTATTAATTCACCTTTAATTAAATCAATTAAAATTTTATCAAGAGGTGAAGGTTATAGAAGAGCCAAATTATATTATTTAAGAGATCAACCTGGTAAAGCTTTTCAAATTAGTGATCTACTCAAAAGAGAAAGAGAAAGAAAGGAAATCAATTCTAAACAAAATACAATTAATAATAATAAAGATAATTAATACACCAGCTAGTTGAAAAGAAAAATTCTTCATAAATGCTTATTTAACCTCGATTAGCAAACGATATTTCTTATTTGGAATAATAGGATAAAAGATTTTAAATATAATTATTAAAATTTATTCTCTTTTGTAATAGATAGGATAGATGAGTAATATATACAATGAAGTACAGTATGTTGTTGGCATCTAAACATCTGGGGTATTGAGAGATGAGAGAGAGACAAATTTTTAAATAATTTCTAATTTATTTAAATCTCAACTCTTTGTTACAAATTTGTTAATTAAACGGCAATATTTCTTTAATAAACTACTTTGCTGGCTTCTTCTATAACGCAAACTTTGATAATATCAATAGGATTATTGTCACAAATTCAACCCTCATACCCTCGAAATGTACTTACTGCAATAAAACGTTTCTTGTTTTAGTTTAAAGACGAATAGGATGAATAATTATTTAGAATTAAATAAATAAACCTTGAATTATGCATCTCAGTATAGTTTAAAATTCTCATTTCCCGCGCCTTGAGCCTTAACTCATTTCACAAGAATATATTACTTCAACGAAATGATACACAATCTATTCAGATCTTGATGATAATAACGGAAAATTATCCTATCGTCAAAAAGCCACTACGCACGGACAAATGATCTTATGATCTTATGATCTTATGATATTATGCAGATCATTACACAATAATCCAAAAATTAAAAAATTTGAAATTTTATTATTGCGTTTATCTGTTATCCTTTATATCACAATTAGATTCCATTCGATTCAGGTTTCATTGGTTGTATCGTATTACAAATAAAAAACCATTTAAATATTTTCTTTTTTAGCTGATAATGAAGAAAAAAAAAGTATTTTTTATTTCTTGATAACAATTTTATACCAATGATCTACATTATCTTTTATTTTTAGTCGCCCCCAACATAATCTAACGTAATCGATTGTGAATAAAAATTCCGTAATTTGCCGAAATCCGTGAATAAAAAATACATGATCTTCCATTTCGTGAGAACATTTTTTTTTTAAAATATTATATACAATAAAAAAAAAAAAAAAAAAAAAAAAAAAAAAAAAAAAAAAAAAAAAAAAAA
>JADRCO010000148.1:0-48027 GCA_021464525.1 Rhizophagus sp. LPA8_4_AMF | reverse complement strand
GAGCTGAATAAATTCTGGCTTGAGCTTTTTGAGCTGAGCCCATTGCTGGCTCGAGCTTTTTTCAAGCCGGCTCATGAGCCATCAAGCCATTTTAAATATGGCTCAGCTTGGCTTGGCTTAAAAAGCTCAAGCCAGCTCACAAGCTGGCTCGGCTCATGCGGAGCTTTATTTATACATTCAGTTTGAAATCAGAATTTATTATAAGATTTATACAAAATCAGATCTGAATTTTTTTAATATTATTTAGGATTCTATTTTTAATGTAAATTTTTATTTTTAGTTTTTGATATAACTTGCATTTTTAATCTTTAAAGATAATTTTTATTTTTAATCTTTGATATAATTTTATTTTTAGTCTTTAGTGTAATTTTAGTTTTGATTTTTTATAATAATTTTCAATGTTTTTAATTTTTAATGGATTAATTTTAATAATAATTTCATTCTTAATTTTTTTTATTATATAGTAATACAGATTATCAGTTTTGCAAAATATAGTAAATAAATATATTACGAATTATATGTAACATAAATCTTATAAATTTATATATATATATTTTTTTTGCAATGTATATTAGATTTTATAATTTAATTAAGTACATATATAAAATGTTAACTAAACTAACACCAATTATATTATAAATTTAATACCATCTGTTAATTCCAAAAAATTCATTTTCCTATATAGATAGGTTCATATAACAGTAAACATATCTTAGTAATATTTCCAATGAGTCAAGTTAAGTTAAGTTTAAATCAATTTTAAAGTACTATTTATATAATAGAGATTAATTAGCATAACTTGTTACATATTTTAAAGATGTATTTAAAAACTGTATTACATCATAAACTAAACCTACTGCAACTTCATATTGTAAATATGATTTTTATTTATGCATAATGCTAATATTACCATAAACTGTATAAATAAATTTTATGTGATCATATAAAACTATACCTACAATCAGAAGGTACAAGCTTACTTCTATTTTTAATTTGAATACATTTTTGACATATGTTACTACAAACAAAAATAACTTCTATTTATAAAATTGATATAAATAACTTACATATAATTTTTACAGTAGATATATTTTATTAGATTTAATTCTACATAAATTAATATCAAGTCTTGAAACTTCAAATTTATGAATAAAACTTTACTTAGTATATAATATCTTTAAATTCAACATATGAGGTTTATCTATAGTTGGTTTTTTTTATAATTTTATCATATTAAAAGAAAAATAAAAACAAATAGTTATAATTTTCTAATAATGCTGAACTGATAATTTTATAGGATGATATTTTTAATTTTAATATAAAATTTTTCTTTTATTTTTTTATTTTGCTTAATTTTTTTTGAGAAATTTGATGAAATTTTGGATGATTATTTATTATAAAAAGGGTAACTATTTTTTTTCTGTAGTTATATAGATAGTCTTATACTTTGTAAGTGTATCTACTTGCTCAAAATTTTAACATTTTTTTTGGTATGGCTAGCATAATAGTAAAAGAATTCTGATTTATTTGAGGTTAACTGAATGTGAATTAGCAGTGTCAGCTGAAATTTCTCTTTTTTTTACTAATATCTTTATCTTGATAAAATATTATTTTTTTTTCTATAATGTAATAGGTTATAGGATATCATCTGTAAACCATAACTGAAGGCTGATTAAACTAAGATGTAATATTCTAATTTTTAATTTACATTAAACTTGCATAAACTCATATAATATAAATAATGTAGTTTAAACAACTGATGGAGTATACCTTATAGCAATTATATTATACTTTAAGATACTTTTTTGAAAAAGATTGATAACATAATCAGTACATATGTCACAGATAATTTTTACAAAATTTTTTTCTTTTTAAAAACAAACCTTAAATTTATACTTTTAAAATAATATATATATGTATTTTTGACTACTTTGCAAGTTTACTTAAAATGTTAAATAAAGAGGATTTTTGTTGTAAAATTTGACTTAAATACTTTTTTTGCAAAAGTATGCCACATATTTTAAATAGTATAATTAGTATAACTTATTACATATTTCAGAAATGCTTTCTAAATAAGGCCAAGTGGGCAAATGAGTAAATAAACCCTTTTAGAAAAAGTAATAGGATAGAAAAGTGAAAAGAAGGTAAAGAAGATGCCAGTAAAGACAAAAAAATATCCAAATAACTGTTCAAAATCAATAATTGCATATTTAAGATATATTGTTTATAAGTATATTTATCTGTTTTTAGTTTTAATTAACCAGTCAGTTAAGAGGTGATATCATGTTAGATTATTGGTATAATCAAAAGTTATATTTAAAAAAAGAAAAAATCATTATTCTTAAAAGCTTTCTTTATGTTAAAATGAAAATATATTTAACAAAGTTGCTTAGTATCTTTTCAAAACATCCTTTATTTATGGTTGCTTAGTAATAAATATCCTTTCTAGCTTCAAGCCAGTGATGGCAAATAACCAGATCATTTGACCAAATGACAAATGATCCCAAATGACCTTTGAATGACCTAGTATCCTAGATTTGAGTCATTTAGTATAATTTAGGTTAAACTTAAGTATAATGCTAGCTAAAATTACAAATTTATAAAATCATGTGATATCTGCAACTGGAGAGAGTTTTTCCCACTTTTCATCTTGATTTATATATATTACATTATGGATGTTGGAATTAAGTATTTTAGAAGAGAGCTGGATATAAATTTACCCATAAAATATTATAAAAGATCTAAATTTTAAAGAATTAATTTTTTGAATTTATAGAAAGGTGTTTTTATTTCAAAAAAAAATCCTTAAAAAATTTGCTAATTGGTATGTATAATTTATACTTATGAATTTATTTTGTAGTATATTTTGTTTACACAAAAATATATTTTTACTGCTTTAAAATGGTATGTTTATTACTCATTTTAATGATTTTTTTATACTAATATTATAGTCTTTATAGTCTATAGTCTATTTAATAATTTAATGACGTTTTATTGTATGAAATGTACATTTATCAATATATTTATGGTGTATAAATCCGATGGATAATCTTTTATTGGTTTGAAAAATAAAATAACAAAAGTAAAAAGAGCCCAAAAAGTTAATTCTTACATCAGATTTTGGAATTTTATGTAGGATTATATTAGTAATATTATATTATTAATCGCCTAATCCTACTTCGATATCTGATGTGTGCTTCTCACGTGAAATTTAATTAACCACACGTAATTGCTGTATCATCAAGTTTTCTTATAAAACGAATAATTGAAACTTATTTCTGTTGTTTTTTTACGTAAATTAATCACGGTTTGTTTATTGCTATACGAGAATATAACCATGAGTCAAATAAAAGATCGTGTTGAAGTAAATATCTATAATACGATAATTTTTACAATAACAATTTTACGAATATAATAATTCAAACTTTCTTTCTTTTTAGAAACTTATTCAGTCAAATCCTATTATGGTTTTTAGTAAAACTTATTGTCCATATTGTAAAAAAGCAAAAGCTACTTTAAAAGAATTTAACGTTGAACCTGGAGTTGTCGAATTAGATGATGATTGTAAGTATTATGGGATTGTTATTATTTGATACTTGTTATTAAATATTAAAAAATATGTATCATAGCCGATGGAAGTGCTATTCAAGAATATCTTAAAGAGAAAACTAGCCAAAGTACCGTACCAAACATTTTTATCAAGGGTCAACACGTTGGAGGTATATATATATATCAAAATTTCTTTTATCTACCGTAAAAAAAAAAAAATATTTTAATAACTTTGATTTTAGGATGTGATGATCTTTTAGCCGCTAAAGATAATGGATCCCTTAGTAAAATGATTGCGGCTCCTTAAGTATCTCGATTATTCAAAGCAATTTTTTTATCATATAAATGATACGCATACAATCAAATAAACAAATTAACGGGTTTTTTTAAATAAAATTCGGTATAACAATTTTTTATGATATAATTAAAAATTTGTCCAATAATATTGATGTGCTACGTTTATATCAATTTTTTTTCTTTTTGAAACTACTTAAACTGCTTTTATTAAAACAACATGATGTCTGAAACCCCAATTGATATAGTTATTAGTGGTCTTCAAACACAAATCTCCGAATTAAAAGAAATAATTTCTGGTAAACTAAATAACTAAATTAATGATAAATACGATATATCTATCTTATAAATCCTTATTAATCTTTTTCCCTATATAGAATTAAATAATGATCAAAATACTTCTTCGACAGCACAAACAGCACAAACAGCACAAGTAAGATCCATAGAAAATGAACGCAATACTTTGCAAATTGAAAATTCTAAATTAAATTATCAGATTACTCATCTGTTGCGTGCTTTAAATAAAAAAGATAATGAAATCTCTTTGCTCAGAAAGGATCTTAATAAATGAATTCGTTCAATTTTTTTACTTCAAACCTATATGTTTTATTAATTTTTGTAATTTACCGTTCAAGTGTATTAAAATAAGAAGATTATAATAGAAACAAATGATTGAAATGAATGTAATATGATAAGAATTTCTTTTACATAATATAAGTACAAATTATTAGAATTATTTTTTTTTTTTTTTCCTATCTAAAATTAAATAAAATCTATATAAAAATAACGAAAAAAACTCGAATTATGAAAATTATCAAAAATGTCCGAAATCATTCATCAAATATTATTTCTACAAATCTACAAAAAACTTTTTTTCATCCTTTCTGTCTAACCACCAAAAGTCCCTTTGGTCTGCTTGATATTGGTAGACAATATACCAATGAAATGCATCGCACTATCATACTGTTACAATTATTTCTGATTATTTTTGTTTCTAATGAAAAAGTAGTATACTAATGCGGCTACTACTGCTAAGAGAACGATTGTAATAAAGAAGCAATACCATTTTTTCTAAATAAAAATGAGAATTAGCAAGCATTCAAAGATTTTTTATAAAAGGGCATAATCAAACTTACTCTTCTTGCAGCTTTTGCGCTCTCTAAAGCCTTCTCTACATGAACAACACCTTGCTCCATATTTGTTTGAACTTGAGTTGCATGTTCTTCAATTTGAGTTACCGTTGTATCTTGAGCTTCAACAAGAATTTGCATTTCTTGGAAGAGATTTGCAAGTTCCTAAAATTTTCAATTCGATAAGCAAAAAAAAAGAAAAAAAAAATATTCTCAATATTAGTTTAGAAAAATCTAACTTACTTCGATGGTTCTTTCAATCTTTTTGATATCATCGTGTCGTTTTTGTACTTCTTGTAAAGCATCTTTTGCTGCACCATACCTTGTAGAGTTCATGAGCTACCAAATTATTAAAATAAGAGATTATTCTAAATGAAGTAAATAAATTATTATAGTGAAAAAATTTAATACATAAACTAACCGATTGAGCGAAAATTTGTCCTCCATCATCATTATCTAACGCTTCATCAACTTCTTCTTGTGAAGCGTTGGGTTTAACTATTATTAAATTAATTGTTAATTGATATTGTCTAATTAACCATTGCTATTTTTAAGAATTCACATATCAAATCTCGTATAACATACCAATTTTATATTGTCTTTCCATGCGATCTCTATATTTCTGACGATTTTGAAACTCAACTTTTTGATATTCTTGTAAGGTATCCATAAATTTTTGACGTAGATTAGCTGTCTAAAATACAAAGAAATTCATTTAAAATGCTATAGATATAAACTAAAGAAATAATATAATATTCATTAATATAACACCTGTGGTTTCCGAACTGCAAGATCCGCAGGATTTACTTTTAGATTTGAAACCTCTATTTTTTTGATTCTATCTTTTATTTGGACAAGAAGTTGACGTGTATCGGAAACAATTGAATCAAGCTGGCGTTTATTGGCTTCATCCTCATTAATTACGCCCAAGGAGCGTGAATGTAATTCATCAACACGGTTAATGTTGTCTTTTATTTGACGAATCACATCTGAAATTGACGAAACCTGAATAAGAAATAATTCAATAATGTTAGATATTATTATAACAACCGAGAATTATAAAGTGATCTTGATATAAATCGACAAAAACACAGAATTTTTAAAAAAGAAATCGACGGAATTCACCAAGTGTCATGACACCTAGAAACTCTGTGATTGACTTGTTCTCTTGCTATTGATTCTTTGTAATTGAATTTTTTAAATAAAGTACCTCCTCAAAAAACGCATTCAAATTCGATATATCGGAATTGACTTGAGTCATTTCGATATTTTGTTGAGAATAACCAACATTTGGCTGATTATATTGTTGATTATAATTTTGTTGCTGTTGACCATAATTTGTATACGCTGGTTGACCATAACCTTGTTGCTGTCCGTATTGCTGTCCATATTGTTGCCCGTATTGCTGTCCATATTGTTGCTGTTGACCATATGATTGTTGTGGATACCCTCCTTGATTACCGTAATAACCCTGCCCCCCCTGTTAAATAATTAATAGTAAGTTCCGAGACCATTTATATAATATTATAGATGAGTAAATAAACAGACAAAAAGTTACCGCATAGTCACCACCGTAACCTTTGCTCATTTTAAATAAGAATTATACAAAAGTAAAGGGTTAAAGTCGGCTTATTACAAAGTTCAAAGTCAGGAAAAAGGAAAGAAGATGAAAAGAGTGAGAATAAATGTCCAGGAAATTAACAATATAACGGATAATAAATTAATAATTTGATCAAGAATTATTTATCATTGTCTGACGTTACTCGTTATGCGACCAAATACAGTTACTCGATAGAGATTATGATTCTGGTTTATAATTTAATATACCTGCATAAATTAAGGAGCGGGCGGAGTATTTTTATAAACAAGATGATCGACGATTTACTATATTTGTAAAACGTGTTATATATACAAATTTATAAATAGGAAAAGAGTATTACACTTAGCCCCATTTATTTTCTTTTTGATCATGCTTTCCCGAATTTTGAAAAAAGCAATTGTGTTTGATGCATTTCCGAAGGTTGACGCTGATTGTCAACATCGAAGTCCACAAGGCGGTCTTGTAACAATCATTGTGTCAATATGTTTATGGTTTTTGATTGTTAGTGAATTTAGAGAGTATTGGTATCTTAACCAAAAATACGAATTCGTAGTAGATCAAAGTATAAATCACAAATTACAGATTAATGTTGATATAACAGTAAATACTCCATGCGATTGTAAGTTGTAAATATTTATTTAATGTTGATTCAAGTACATTGCACAAACCTAATTTGAATTCGATATGGTATGTTTTTTGATAGATTTGACAGTAGATGTGATAGATGCAGCTGGAGAAGGACTGCACATGACACACGAACTTCGAAAAATATCGGTATATAATTTCTTGAATTACGAATTGAAGTGGTTCATTATTTAAAATTTGCTAAATAAATTTTTTAGACAACATTTGAAGTAAGATCCGCGCACCTATTAGGGTATCTCTATTTCTATTGCTTTGTTACTACTATATTATACATTTAGCTAACTAAACAATTTTCAACGGCCAGTGATGATGATGATGATTCAAGATTAAATGTTAGACAAGTAGTTATGGCTGCTAACTCAAACACTGACTCATTTTCTCCGAATAATGATGTCACTGGTAATTACTTAATTTATGTATATTTTATCAATCCATTACTTTTATATTATAAATAATTTTTTTTCACTTAAACAGAAAATACGCAAACGGCATGCAGGATTTTCGGATATTTGGATGTCAACAAAGTCACGGGTAATTTACATATTACAGCACTTGGCCATGGATATGGCTTCTATAATACTGCTGTTGAAAGTAAGTAAATTAAATTTAAAAAGTAGATTCTTTATCGAATTAGTCAGATAGCTGATTTAATTTAATCATTTTTAAAGTATTGAATTTCACACATAGAATTGATGAATTCTCGTTTGGAACTCATTATCCGCGTCTTGTAAATCCGCTCGATAATAGTGTCGAAATTGCCGAAGCTCGTATGTTTTTATTATATTTTAAATAGTCGTGGCAAATAACCTAAGTTAAATTTTTTTTTAATTTTAGACAAGGAAGCCTTTCTGTATTTTTTATCAATTGTGAGTTGATTGAAATTTTTATCATAATTTATATTTTTCCATAATATCTTGGGAATTTTTTATAATAATATGAGAATTTATTTGTATTATTATATTATTACTATTATTTATTTATTATTATTATATTAGGTTCCAACAACATATATAGATAATGATAACCATGTCTTGTTAACTAATCAATATTCAGTTACGGATTATTCTCGCGTAATTGAAGGAAGAATCGGTATCCCAGGTATAAAGATTTAGGTGAAATGTTTTCTGGAAATTATTTCTAATTTCACATGCACAATTTAATTCAATAGGTATATTCTTCAAATATGATATTGAACCAATTTCCGTACGAATCGCTGAAAATGGCGTGAGTTTTTTTACATTTTTGGTTAGATTAAGTGGACTCGTAGGTGGTATATGGGTAACAGCTGGGTTTGCATTGAAAATCGTAAATCGGATTTGGTCATCATTGCAAAAGTATCTCTGACAATAATGGATCTCAGAAATCATACAGAGAATAATACCTTAATTGTTCTAATCTGTTCTCTTTATTGAGAATAATTTATCGTAATTTGTACATAAATAAATGTATCTAGACTAATAAAGTTTAATGATATTCATTATTACGAAAGACCCTTCACGGAAGTTGGTTTAATCCGTTGAAGTTTTTAGCTAAGACGTATAAAAAGAAAAAAATCATTAAATTCGGAAAAAAAAAATAAATCACCTTAAATAATTACCCGTATTCCGTGCATTTTCTTAATATCATCTTGTAATAAATCATTAACTAAACGGTGTTGTTTGATCACAGAGAGTCCCTTAAATGCATTTGAAGAAATTTCGATCGCGTACATTGATCCACACCCTCCTTATAGCAAAAAACACATTAATGAAATATAGAGCATAAAAAAAAATAATTATAATTAATTTACCTGAAATATCTTCCACCTGTAACTTAGTGGGTTGAAATTTCGAATGCAATTTGTCATAAAGATATTTTTCTCCTTCAGTCAATTGAGAGCTAGAAGCATCATCATTGAAACATCGAATTATTCTTGTTTGAATATTTTGTGTTATTCGACGTTGGTTAAATTTTCTTAAGTTTCGCTGAAAAATCGTGCGTTTCAATATATTTGACATTTGTTGGAAGTTTGAGACTGTAGATCATTTATTTATCGATTTAACATGCATGCCTTTCCACGTGCGTTTAGTGTAGATCGACTTTAACCGCCACCAGTTCTAACGTTCTAACTGACGAACAAAAGTCATGGAAAATAAATTTGTTTCTTCAAAGGATTTAGAAGAAGCTAGACTTAAAAGACAGGAAGAATGGAAGAAAGCTTTTGAAAGGATAGGCGAAAGTACTGTCACATTGTTTTTTTTTTTGGAAAAAAGTCGTGAAACCCTTACTGTTGAACTTACTAACTTTTAGGATATTATTATATTAGAGCCTCCTCCTATTGAAGAGGAGTATGATCCTCGAACATTATATGAAAGACTACAAGAACAAAAATTAAAGAAGGAAGAAGCATTTCAGGAAATGACTAGATTTAGTATGTGATAATATATTTAATATTTGTTTATTTATATGGACTTATCTTCGGGATAAAATTGAAACGATTAAACAATATTAGGTAATCTAATTCACAGATTAGATGAAGATGAAATAGAATTCTTAGCAACATTAGAAAGTGAAGAACGTGTTAAAGAATTGGAAAAAATGAAGAGAGATGAAGAAGAAGTTGAAAAATTTAGGCGGTTCGTATTCGTAAAGTATATCATTTTTTTGTTTTCCTATTTTGTTAAAAAAAAAAGCTATCATTGTATATCTCAAAAAGATTCTTGGTTTTCAATGATTAGAGCTGCGGCTGAAGCCGATAAGGTTGCAACTTCGAAGCCCATTATACAACATGAGCCCGTTCCATCATCGGTAAAAGTAAATCCTTTAAAACACGACTCACAACGAATGATATTAGCGAATGCTGTGAAAAAAACCGTTAAACCAACACGTAAAAAATCATTACCAGTAACCATTAAGCAAGGACCGTCATCACCACAATCACCAACAATTGGATCATCACCGAATATCAAGAAGGAACAAACATCTCCAATTATTAAACGAGAACCACATGATTCTGATGAACAAGGAAGAGAAACCAAGCGAATTAAAATTGAAAATTTAAATGATTCTTTATCGTCAAAACAAAAAGAAATTTCCGAGAATTCGAATGAAAAACAATCGTCGTCAAAGTTGAATTTTTTCAAGTCCAAATATAATGAAAAAAGTGTTATTGAAGAGAATGAAACGACTAATAATAGTAATCCTTTATCATCATTATTGGTATATAGTGATAATAGTAGCGATGAAGAAGCTTAATAAAATAAAAGTTAGTGTATTTAAAATGCCGGAGATTTCACCCGGAACTTTTGTCGAATGTCACCACAAATGACCGTATGACATTTTATGACGTTATAAGGCGCTAAACTTTAGCCCTTTTGATCTATTTAAAGAGCTTTTAAACGTTTCCTCCTCCTCTTCTTCCCCTTAAATTAAAGAAAATTTAATATTAAAATATGTTTAAATTTTATCTTGGATATTTATATATGTTGTGTATACTCGTTTTTATCTTGATAAAAACCTGTAATGCAACAGGTTAGTAAACTTTGATTTAAATTTGTGAGGGATTTTTTTATTAAGTTAATAACAAATATGTAGACAATCAATGCGTAATTTGTACGTTAAGTATTCCAACGTGCGATCCTCCTTGTAAAAATGGAAAATGTATCGTAACAAAGCAAGATTGTTACTCATGTTCAAAAGCATATTGCCAATCTGACCGTAAATATTAATCCGACAGTAAATATTTTCACTTTTTATTAATCATTATTAATATTTATAAAATACTTACTTTAATTAAAAATAGAGTGCATCAAATGCTTTACCTATCCAATTTGCCCTAAATGTGCTGATGATGAAACATGTGTAATAGTAGAACCTGATTGTCATTCATGTGGATCCGCGAATTGCGTTAAAAAAGCAACTACTACCGATTCCATCAATTCCTCAATTCCAACTAACTCTATCATCTAATTTACTTGCTCTATCGAAAGAGTAACTCAATAATAACATTTAATCAGAATTACGATTGTAAAATAGAAATTGACTTTATAAGTCGCTAGTCAAGTTATTTTTATATAATGAAAATCCAAATGTTTTTTTTTTATTTGACTCGAAAAAGAAAATTATTTACAATGAAATAAGAAGTCAAAGTAATCAAGAAGCTAAAAAATAAAGACAAATTGAAAAAACAAAGTTTCTCAAACTACTTAATGTACTGGCTAGTGATTACTGACTATTAACTAAAAATAATAAACCTTTGCCATTTTTATAAATATATATACTTTTAATAGTTGTGAATAAAAGTTTAAATAATAGATAAAACCTAGGCAAGGAAAATGCTTGGGAGAAATGTTAAGAAAAAGAAAAGATGCAAAAAAAAAAATTTACAAGAAAATATGAATTGAATCGATACGAAAATAAGTAATTTTTTACAAGAAATTCGTTTTCCCCGTCATCCCCTTTTCTTGAATATTTACACTAATTATAAATAATATGAAAGTAAAAAATCATCAATTTGAGAACTTTAAATAAAATACTTAAATATTTTATGATATTTAATAAAATAATTATTATTCATTTAATTCATTAATATAAAACAGATCTTTTTCTTCACCGAGGCACATTATAATTTAATATTTCAATGTTAACTGGACGTTTCCATCTTGTCCGATCTGAAAATCAACTTCCATGTCTGTTTCATCCTCAATTTGGTGAATAGAATCATCATCAATACGGACGGTAAGATTACGTTTAGTGCACCTAATTACATTTGTGATTGGTTGACCTTGAAGATCAATTTTCTCAGAGAGTTTATCTGTAAGTTTTGCGATAAGATCTTGAACAGTGAGATGATTAAGATAAACAGCTTTATACACAGCTTCACCTGGCAGTTTGACGTAAATGCAAAGAACTATAAATAGAAATAAATTTAATTATTAATATTAACTTTATAACACAATATTAAATTATTGTTCAATTTATACCTGCACGACGTTTTCTTAGATGTGGAATATAGGTAGGATCGCAATCCAAAGGTTCCAAAAGATCGGATCCCATTGTGAATCTCTTTCGTTTGCCCAACTGAAGAGTCATTAGCTCACTTCCCTCTACATCTGGATCAAGATTATTTAAAGTCTCTGAGAGATTTAAAATTTCTTCATCATCCGACGCGTTATTATTTCTCGTGCACTCATTAAATACAGTCACAGGATTTGGTGGAGCATACATCATTATCATTGGCGTTGTTTCTTGTGATTTAGCTTTTAAGGTAATTAATAAATTTTAATTTAAATACGTTAAATACCTTTAAGATTAAACGTTAAACAATAGTAAAATTTATGCTATACCTCTCATCTTCTCGCACATTTTTTCTAAATGTTTATGATCATCTTTATTTTTACGTTCGGCACCCTAAATGAAAAATAAGATAACCCGAATATTAGTTAATAATATGTTCAATTAATCGGATGAATATATTAAAATTAATTTTCATTAATTACTTTGTCCCTGAATAATTTAATCTTAGCAAAGGATTTTTCAAGAGATGTACAGATTGCACCGCTATCACACTTTGTCTCAACATGAATTCTTAGTGGAATACCTTTAACCCCTTTTATTCGAGAAAAGTCTGTTGATAAGCAATTGAAACGTACAAAAATTTTTGCACCTTTCTTGCCATTCCATTGGAACTGTACACGATCAAAAATTTTTGTTTCCACATTGCTGATCCCAGTTGATGCAGCTTTATCTTTATAAATGATAAATATCACATTTATTTTCACATGATAAAATATACAACATTGAATTTACCCAAATAACACTTACCAATATCAACAGCTCTGGCATTTTTAGGTGATGCTTGTTGTGTTAACCAGAAACCCCAATAAGTGGAAGCCATTTTACGATGAGCATCATCATGAAAAATTACTTTGATGACTGTCGTAAATTCGGCGTCGTACTTATCATGATCTTGCAATCCAATTGCATAATATTGACCTTTGTTAAGGTATGTTATAGGAGTTTCATCAATGCGTTGAGCAGAAGCAGTAGGAGCTTCGAGAAGTATTTCAAATCGCAAATTCCTAGCAAATAAGATATCAGATCAACAATATGAAGAATGGTACGTATAATAGGTGAGTATCATTACTTACGATGATTGATGAGGAGGAATACTCTCAGGCGGCGAGGGCATGCTAACAGGAGTAACAGTACTACTATAATTTGACGCTTCTTGATTCGGAGATTGCTGAGACTGTTGGGCTTGTTGTTGGGCTTGTTCAGGATTATGATAAGTAGTACTTGGGGTGGTATTAGTCTGATGTTGAATATGATGTGTCATATGATATCCGTTGCCACCGTTGTTACCAAGTGGAGAATTAACTGGACTAAGATCCGGTTGTGTTGATGATCCAGAAACAGGACTCACGGGTGGAAGTGAAGTTGTTGGCATTAATTGACCATGTTGACTCATTAATTGAGGAGGTTGATGTGATTCATGAGACTTATAGGCAGTACTAGACGGTGACGCCGGACTTTTAAAAGAAAGAAAATTTTTTTATAAATATTCAGATCAGGAGTATATTAATCAACGAAGACAAAATGTACTAACTATGTTGTCGGAGAATAAGCATCTGGATGATATCTGATACTGAATAACAAACCAGAAAATGGTTAGAAATAATTCTTAGCCAAATAAACCTGCTTCACAAAAACTCAAAATCGTCACAATTATTATTTATCTCGATTATGTGATATATGAAATTGTGATATTGTCGAATTGGACAACGACTTGTTTGGTTACAAGGAAAAAATAGAAATAAAAAAAATATTATATATATACAATATATACACATAAAAACCACTTACGCATGAGGAGGATATCCCCCTGTCGGTCCGAAATGTGGGTTAAAACCACCGTAATTTGAATGCATATGTGGTGCTACAGGTAACATTATGTGTCGTCTGTGAAATATTTTTCAAGCAAATTTAAAAATAAATTTAAAAAAAAAATAAATCAAAAACCGAAAAAAAAGAAATATTCTGACCTACTATCTGAATTGCGTTACTATATTTAAAAAAATGCGAAGGAAATTTATTAATTTTGAGGGAAAAAAAAATTAAAAATCTAATTTCTTATAAAATTCATACAAACCCAAAATATTTGATATAACGTAAAAAATCGTAAAGTATAATTGATCGTATCAGCGGGACACGTTAATAATCGTAAATTCAATTAATATCTTCAATAAATAATTCAGGCTGCAGCGTCAAAAAATTTACGTTGTTCGTGAACACGTTACAGTTCGTCGCTAGTAGTATAAAAAAAGAATTCATGGACAAAATAGACACAAATATAACAAGTTAATAATAATATTATTAAAAAAATAAATTTTAAACAAGAATAACCTTGGTAAAATGAAAATTTAATTAAAGGTCGGTGCGGAAGACAAAAAAAAGAGCTAGGAGAACACGAGAAAGTGTTTCTACCCGATCGAAAAAATAGCAGCCGGTAGTCAGCAAGAAAACAGGGCCACGCCTGTTTATAAAAAAAAATTCTACCAATCAAAATGCAAAATTTTTTTCAATAGAAATAATATATAATAATAGATAATATATAAATAATGTATAAATAAATAAATAAAATTTATGCATATCTAATATATATTTATATATTCTATTGTATTTTTTTTTTTATTGAAGAATGATAGAATGATATATATAGAGTTTACTTACATTATTTAGGATCGGAAGAGTATAAAAGTTTATTTTAAGGAAAGTGTTAACGAATTATTAATAAGTAAGTTCATTTATGGGAAAATGAAAGATAGAAAGCCTCAAATGCTAAATTTTATTTGAGTGTGGCGCATTTAAATAAAAGAAAAGTTTAAAATAAATATATAGCCGTTCGAGTCACTTTCCCATACTATTTATTTATTTTAAATTTGTTTATATGAGTATAATTATAGTAATTATAGTTTGTTATTGGGATAGATATTTGAGATTATGCGGAAAACAGCCTTAAATTCGGAAGAAACGCGTCTGTATTCATATTAATGAAAATATTTATATATAAAATAGATAACGATCGCACATAAATAAACTGACGCAATTTATACTCCGTTTTTAATCTTAACATATTTACGCGTAGGTTGATAAAAATTTGTGAAAGCATAATGAAATTACGAATTATGGGAACCTTGAAACCCAATTTTATCACTTTAAGTCGCGTGTAAAACCAATCACTGCTTTGATGTATTTTTAATACATCTTCATATGGTATAGACCATCCCTTCTTGAATTAAAAAATCACACACACAAGAAAATGGGGGGAGAAAAAAAGGGACAATACGCGGAAAAAACGGAAGAAAAAAGTGAATTTTAATGAACATAAGTTTGGAAATATTTTTTTTTCTGTTGATTATGCTATAATGATCGACAGTCACAGTGATCTTCCATCTGTAGACTTTCAATTGATTGTATAAATTATACAGTAAAAAAAAATACCCTTGATATCTTATTTAAAAAAGCAGGGTCCATATACCAATTTATCCATGTCGTGTAACGATTTGCGGAGGCTTATTCGAAAGAAAAAAAAAAAAAAAAAAAAAAGAAATTTCTTACGCATTTGACCTTCTTATATCCTTCTAAATTGACTCCCACGAGAAAGAGAATTCGAGCAAAAGGAAGCCATCATTGTGGTTATTAAACTTTAAAAACAAAGAATTAGATTTTCACAAACTTCCTTGTTAAATACGCATATATCTTACTAATATCTTCAATAGCCACTTCTAAGCCTCCTTTTCACATAAATAATCGCTGCGGGCAACGTGGATTATTTTATCTGGTTCTCCTTTTCCTAAACAATTGCGTGAGTTTTATGTTTACGTGTGTAACTGATGTAGTTCTCTTGACATCATCGTATCCAAATTTACGCATTTAATACTGCGCCAGATCTAATGTTAACGTGGATGTTACACTACTGTAAAAAAAAAAATTCTTTTTGGGGCGATGCGTTATCTCGGATGACTCGTATCATTTTGATCTATTCTAAACTTTATTATCTTTAGGAATTAAGTTACAGTAAACTCTAACAGACAATGGAATATGGTATCATCATTACGTTAATATTATTATCTTTCATAAACAAACGGTATGCAGCTGATCTCTTGTGTAAAAATTTTAAGAATAAAAATATTTTTTTTTTTACATTCATATTTTACCGCTAAATAAAATAAAAAAGCCAAGAAAAACTTTAAATCCTTCTTTTATTCTTGTATTCGTGTGGAATCTTTATTTTGATATGAATGATTAACAAATAGTTTAAATAATCAAAACATTTAAAATAAACAAAAAACATCGCCCCTCGAAACATTTTATATGTACTTCGAATTTTCATTACATTAGAAGAAGTGCAGACTGATATAAATATAAGTAGAATTTGTAGAATTTAAATTCTTTGATTAGACGAGGCTTACTGCGCTGAATGTTTTAATTTCACGTGACAAAATAAATCAAAATAGATGGAATATTTTTTAAAAAGATTGTATAATTCAATTAATTTAACCAACACCGTATACTTTTTCAACATATGTAACCCAATGAACAATGACCTTTCTTACGTCTTCCCATCCATGCATCGCATTATTACTCCCTAAATTCTGGGCCTTAACCTTGAACCATTCTCGATGTAAATTTCCACAATTTTCACATTTTTCCACATCAGCTTTAAATCTTGTTCCAAGTTCAATATGAATTAATCTTTCAGCACGATGAGTGTATTTACATTTGGCTACAGAATTGAATCCTAACTGATTGTCAAAATTCACAGATGAATTCTCTCCTTCTCTATCAATCAAAAATTCTTGGGAAGAAAAGGATGAGGGTATCTCGACATTAGGGAAGATTTCAATTAACTCGGGCGTGTAACCACATTGTTTAGCCCACTGGTAAAGACGTCTGAGAACATTTGTGGCACGTCCAACTTTATAAAGTGTGTACTGAGAATTTTTCTCAGAATTGGGACCTAATTAATATAAAATAATGAATAAAAATATTCTAAAAATTAATTTGTATTATATGTATGATTTACCTTCGAGTAATCTATATGCGTATATGAAACCGGGTTCGTCTTGATCAGCAATTGGTTTCTCCATTTCTGATTTTAATAAACGTCTAGTGTCCGCCGAGAGATCACGCTTTATCCATTCTATTGAGAAATAGAAATATTTGATAAATGTTCTAATAATTAAAAAATATCCGAATTTGATATCTACCTCCAAAACGAAGCCACGTTAACCTTGCCCTGCCAGGAACAAATACGGCTTTTTCTAACTCTTCTTCTTCAGGTTCATCTCTTTTGTGTTTGTGACAAAATTCTTCTAAAGGTTTGATTTTACGATTGCAAATTTTGCCATTTTTAATACGTCCCTGACACAGGTTGGATGGGGAAGACGGGCTAGAATAATCACCGGTTAAATCAGTTTGATTACGAGAACGTGTAGGCGTATTAGAACCGGGTGTTGTATTTTTTATTGACACATGTGATTCATATGATGTATTTATACACGACGAAAGGATTCGCGTTTTTGTTGGTGTTGGTGTCAAAGGTGGTTTTCTATCTGGCGTACTAGGAGATTGACAAGGTGATTTTGATGCTATTTTTTGTTCAGGATTGAGCATTCCGAACAAATAATCTAACGGGCTTTTAGATTGGCTTGGTGAACTGTATAACAAAGGCGCCAAAACGAGCTCATTAGACGGT
This sequence comes from Rhizophagus sp. LPA8_4_AMF, assembly GCA_021464525.1. Lineage (NCBI taxonomy): Eukaryota > Fungi > Glomeromycota > Glomeromycetes > Glomerales > Glomeraceae > Rhizophagus > Rhizophagus sp. LPA8_4_AMF. The sequence continues at coordinate 30,071 of JADRCO010000148.1, read as the reverse complement.
GTTATTAAGGTCGGCGTTTGAAACAATTCTTTATTTGTTGTTTCAAGGAAGCTATCATCAACACATGCCGGGCTTTCTATAGGCAAGCGATCCTGAGGTGGTAATTTATTAACATTCGTGTCAGTCTGCACCCATTTAGTCGAGGAAAGGATTCTTTTCTGGGTGAATTCTGCTCTACCTAAATCTGAACGGATGGACGGTGGTGTTTGCTCCCGATTTTCGAAATTTGATTCAGAAGATATCGATACTTGTGTGGATTTTTTAGACATTTCTTCAGTTATTTGAACTTTTAATTTATTGAGGTTTATTGTGATCACGGTTGAACCCGTTTCACTATTCTTAATTTCTGAATCATCCTGAGTCAATTGACCTTTCTTTGAATTATTTAACGTTAAGGAAGTCATTTTATTTTCTATTTCACCTAGATTTTCTCGGGTATCTTTTGCTAAATCATTTGAAAAGTCTATAATATCATCTTCCGAATTAATTTCATTTTTAGGTAAATCGTTCTTTTTTGAAGCAGTTAATAACCCAAATATATTTTTTCCTGTACTTTGAACCTTATGTTGATGACAAAAATCATCAAGTACCATGCGCTTACAAGGTCGGCCCGTAGAGACTGATGTCCCTTTGCACACTGTACGAGGAGTAAGTGTCTTTTGTTTTTCGGAGATAATGGGTGTAGTTACATGAGATTGTGTGGAAATTCTCGGGGTTTTAGTTGATAATTCTTCAATATTGGGTGCTTGTAAAGGAGGGGAATTTCTTCTGCTATAAGTTACCATTTTATAAACTTCCCTATAAAAAGTCTTTATTGAAAGGCAAGAATTAAATAATAAAAATTTTTGCAAACCTAAGGTTCGTTTGTTTATTTTATCCTAATTTGTTTATTGTTACACAGTTACGCAATCGCGATTAAGTGTATCACATGATTTAATTTCTACATCACTCGCGTTATTTAAATTTGATTGGATAAACAATCAACATATTAACCTGTTTTAACAAATCGATAAAATTATATTACTCTAATGTTGGAAATTCTTGATTCCCTCCTAATCCACTTATTCTTTCATTCGTCATGTCCATTTCTCTACCGATCGGTCCTAATGCTGTTTTTCCAAATAAATCCATAGTTAAACTACTCAAAAAACAAGGAATAGAACTACGTTCCACGACCCAATATTTGATTAAGTTATCCAAACTCTTGATATATTCAGTATTTCCGCCATCAACAAGTTGCATGGTACCAAGATTATCCTCATCAGAGGTAAAAACTAATGAGTGGTCATCCTGTTCTGAATACATAGAAGTTAATCGAACGCGACCGTTTTCAAGAAATTCTACCTTATAGCCAAGAAGGCTATAAACAGCTTCACGGTATTCTTGAGCTTTAGCTTTCCAAACCTATTAATAACGAAATATTAATACATGTTGCAGACTATCATTAATAATTTATATATTTTTAAACACCTCTTTAAGTCTTGTCATTCTCTTTTCCTTATCTGCAACCTGATCTATAAGTTGCTTATTCTCTTCTTCCAAATTTAAATAACTTTGAATTGGAAAGACTCTAATTGTTTCTTTCTCAGAATCATTATCTTCGGTTAATTCTAATGTAATGGCAGGATGGTTTTCAAGAATTTGATACAATTCTTTAAGTTTTGTTTTTAAATCCTGGTTTTCTGTTGCCAATCCCTGCAATTTATTCTCGCGCAATGAAAATTCCTTGGAAGCAGGATTATCTTTCATCTCCAGCACCTTTTTAAAAATTTGTAAAGTTAGTGTTAAAATTGGGATAAAATATTTAGTTTGCAAAATAAATCATACAACTCAAAAATATGGAACTTTCGATAACATACCCGAGTTGTTTCCCTATTATATTCACCTCTACCTATTTCCCTCTCAAGAATATCGATTTGATTATCTAATAACATTATTTTTTCCTTCAAAGATGCATTTTCGTTTTTGAGATCTTTTACAGCTGAGAAAAATAAATTTACGTTAGAAAATATAACACGGTTCTTAAAAACAAAGATAATTAGTAGAATAAGAAACCGTTTATACCTTCTTGTAAAACTTCATTCTGTTTAATTAATTCAGATGAATGTACTTTCAATTCAGTTTGTTCGTAAATATTTATTTGGTTTTGTAAAGATGCTATTTCATTTTGTAGATTTGCCTTTTCATTCTCTAGTTTAAGAATATCTATATATAAAACAGTAAATTAATGAACATTCGTCAGTGTATATAATACTATGTATATTAACGATAAAAAAAACTGCTTGCCTTGTGTTAGTTCTTCATTACGTTGCATTACCTCAAGTGAATGGAGATTTAACTCTGAGAATTCCGGATATTCTTCATGTTTTTGTTGAATGTTAGTTGCTTTATTTTCACATTGTTCTAAGGCTTCTTTGTATTCTACAAGCAATTTTTCTAAATTCTGGATTCTTTCGGTTTTTTGTGGTTCAAAGTTTGATTGTAGTTGTTTCTCTTCTTCGTCGTATGATCTCTAAAATAAATATGTTGGTACAATAGGTCGTTCTAGAAAATATCACTCGTATTTTTTACTTACCAAAGAATTCATTAACATTTCAACCTCCTTTTGAAGGAGTCTTTTACTTCCTTTAGATGCTTCAATTTCATTTAAAAATTTATTTTCCATAGCTTTATATTTGTATTTTAATTCTTTAATCTTAACATAATGAATAAAATTGATTAGTGAGTTATAATATAACAACATATATTGCAAATTTTTTTTTTAATACATACCTTAGATTCATGATCAACAATCACTAAATCTTTACTCCTAACTTGTTCTTCCAAAGAACGGGTTCTTATCTGTAAAAGTTCTATTTCATTTCGCCTAGAAACAAGTTCCTTTACAACAGTATACGGAGTATTGCTATTAATATTGTCTTTTTCCTGATCAAGTAGGCTTGTCCTGTAAAAAATTTAATATTATTAAATTTATGAAACAAATAAATATTTGAGAATAGTATTTACAAATTAAACTACACAAATACCATGACACTTTTTCTTTTTTTAACGTTGTATTTTCAACTTCTAATTCTGCAGCTTCTCGGCGAAGTTTATTCATATTTAAAAGTTGATATTCCGCTCTTTCTAGCTTATGCTGTAAAATCTGAATGCTAGGTGACAGTTCTTTATTACGATTAATTTCCTTTGTTAAATCACGGTTTCTTAATTCAAGTTCTTGGATATGTTCCGATTGCTCTATTATTTGGATAATTGTTCAATTAATATATTTAGGACGTTTAACCATCTAAGAATGACTTAATTTAATACCTTGAACTTTCTTATTGAGAGTTTCAATTTGATCCAATTGAGTAGATAAATGATTAAACTCATTTAATTTTTCCTGAGTTTCATCCAAACGTTGCTGAGTTTCATTCAACAGTTTTTGTCTTGAAGCAGATATATCATGTTGCTGACGAATCTAATAATACGTTTGAATTAAATAATTGAAAAATATTTTTTTTATGCCAAGAATATAAAATATGATTACCTGTTCATTAAGATTTTCGACCTGATATTGAAGTTTTGATGCTTCTAATTCTGTAGACTGTGCTTTACGTGCCAATTCATTTTCTTTAATAAGATTTTCAGTTTTAAGATCTTCCAGATTCTGTTGTAACTCACGAATTTTATCTTTAAGCGCTTGAGTTTCACAAGCTGCTACTTGCTAAAATAATTAATTAGTTTTTTATTAATAAAATTTATTATTAAAAAGGATAATTTATCAACTAACCTTCAATTTGATATTTTCAAGTTCCAAATTTTCCAAACTTTTTAATGCGTCTTTCTCTCGATTGTAATAAAAGTCTTTGTCTTTTTCTAACCCCTAATAATTAAAATATCAAATGATACAATAGATCAACTTGAACAATTCTTACTTTCTGTGCATCAAAGAAACATACAATGAAATAAAAAAACCTCAATTTGAAGACCAAGTTCTCGGTTCTTGAGTTCTAAACTTTTATTTTCGGCCTCAAGTCTACCAAATTTCAGATCTAAATTATCCTTTGATATTTCGAGAGATTTAATTTTTGTACGAGCCTCAATTAACTCTCGATCATTTTTCGGGCTAAAGGCTGTAAAATTTAATGTAGATTCTAAAAAATATATATATATATATATATATATATAAAATAAATATAAATTTACAAATTAAAAAAATAGATATTGCTTTGTTTACATCTGATTAGACCATTATTATGTACTCTGTAAAGAACTAAAATCCGGCATAAAATTAAAAGGGTCTCTCGATGGGGTTATCGATGGACTGGCAAAACGGATTGGGCTCTCCACATCTAACCTAGATCTCTGCATGAAGAATGTTTATAGTTTAAGTATCACTTGCTAAATTAAAATGAAATCAATTTGACAAACAAATTGAAAATAATGTTACCTTAGAAGGCCGATCTCCAAGCCCAGAATGAAATATTTTAGTATTGTTGTCTATTTTAAATATTGAAGGGACGTTACTACTTGTAGATGCCGTAGGTTTAAAAGGGTTATCATTGTGCTGATCGCTTTGTTGCGACTGGTTCTTTTTTGCAGAACGCTGATAAGGAGGGTATGACATTTCGGAATTATTATAATTTTATATCAAGGAATGTCCGATTTTTTGTCTAGGAAAAAAAAAACATAATTGCTTAATTGTATGTCTAAAAATGGAAATAATCTTATTACGCGTTAATTTCGTAAATGGACTAATTTCATTTGAAACTGGCTCGGTATTTATGGCTGCGGAGTTATGGCTGTTTTAGGATTAGGTTAGAGTTAGTATATTAGTTATACAACACGTTACACTTCGATGTTCATTTTTTCATATATTCCTTACTGTCCCTGCATTTTACGCGGGGTATGTAAAATAAAAACCATAATTTTTTATCGGATTTTACTATTAAAAATATTAAAATCCGGTTATTTTTTTGATGATCGTTTTCTATTAATATCGAAATACATCATTATGCATAAGATGCATCATTTCACATTTGAATTTGAAATTCGTTTTGTGACGCAATTAACTGTTCTGGGATTTATGATAAAATCATGCTTGCCTTTACATAAATAATTGCATTGAATTGACCGATCTTATTCATTTTCATAAGACTAATGACAACATTATTTTCAAAAGAGAAATCTTGCTTCAGATCTATTATTGAGAATTTACCAAAAATGGTTTCTTTAAACATACTGATTCTCATTCTTGTTATTCTTTGCACAACAGCATGATAACTGTTGAATGAATATCTATTCCACATATGAGATAGTTCATTGTCTTTAATTGTTACCAGCATATTAAAGTTTAAATTAGTTTACTTGCATGTATAAAAAATTTCATTTGACCAGTTAAAAAAAAGTTGGATTGAATCATATAGATTTTTTTTCTTTGATCTTTTTTTTATAGGTGATTCTTTTTCACACGTATCTTGGTTGGCTAAGCCATAAGCTATTGTGTTTCCAATGCATAATGCATCGGTCAATATTATATCAAAAAGTATAATTTATATTTCTGTTATTTTAAAAGGTATTTCTTAAATAGCTGTCAACTCGAATTTATTTTGAATCCACTCTCCACCTTTTCGATTATCAAAAAAAAAAAAAGGCTGAGGTAACACCGAAAGACAATGTTTACATGTTGTATCCTCTATAATTATGATTCGTTAGTGAATTGATCGAGAACGCAAATAGCCAACAAGGTAACAAGTTGCCGCGCCATTGTATTCCTTTAAATTTACTGAATTAGTAAAATGTATTGTAATCTTCATATATATATATATATTCTTTCATTTCCATATTTATTAGAATATCTCTATAAAAAAAAAAGGATATAAAAGCGAGCAGTATCTTCCTAATTTCATTTGAAATAAAAGTAATAACGACATGACCAACACGAGATATGGCGATTAGTAGTAGTTCCGATCGGCATTTATCACATTTTGTGTTGGAATCGCTGCCGCCAATGATGTCAGTATCATTTTTTGATTATAAATAATCAAAAAAAAAAAAAAAAAATCAAAAAATTTTAGCTTTTAATTTTTTCAGTCATGGCCTTTTTCCCGTATAACAATATTACAAAGTAACTAGAGATACTTGTTTCCTGTTTAAGCTTTACAGGTTAAGCATATAGTACTCTTAAATACAAACTACTTAAGTAGGGATAACTATTGTACTATTATGAATACTGTCATTGCTTATCGTGACAGCTTTGCTGACCCTCACTAGCTCATTTACATAAATTTTCTTCATCAAATTTCTATATAAACAACTTTTTTTTTTGTTTATTTCCCATACAGCTACCGGTTGGAGGTTTCTCAACAACCTATCCGAGCAAGAATGTGTGGTTTTGGGGATAAAGATCGCCGCCCAATTGATCCCCCACCTGTTGTTAGACTTCTCGTATCTACTGCCGATGGAACTCCTGTACCTGAAAGGTAAGATTTATATTTTTTGATTTTAATGTTATGTGTAATGCAGAACTTAATTCTAACAGATAAAGATATTGCAATCCATGCCATTCGATCTTTTTTAATTACGTGAACTTTTTGGTCAACCCGATTTATATAATCTATTCTCCTAAATATTGGTTAGTTCTGTCGATCATTCTATGATGATCGTACACGCTGGTCTATGGTCTGAAAATCGTACGGAAGAGCGCAGTCTTGTAATCAATCCTTCTTCAATTCCCACTCAATCGACTGGTCCTAGCTCAACCGTCATGTCATTAAATGCTCCTTCGTGTACTCGTAATCTCATGGGTCATTGTACTTCATCTGCATATGTTCTCAATAACGACTTGGGTCAACAAGGAATTTATTTTATATTTCAAGATCTATCCGTTCGCACCGAAGGAACGTTTACATTAAAATTTTCGTTTTGTGACGTCAAGGGTCTGTTAGTTCGGTAAATATATGAATTTTTCTGATAGTCATCGCATCACAGAAATTTAGGAATTACTAAAAAAACGCTTTTATTCTGACGGAATCGATAGATCACTTAACGGATATACTAATAGTCGTGGAAGTGTAGCGGCTGAAGTATACAGTGCTCCTTTTAAAGTATATTCTGCAAAAAAATTTCCCGGGATGACAGGTACGAAAAGAGCGACATGATCTCATGTGATCAGATGACTATTGATTTCAGGTTTTTGAGCTTGTTATAGGTTTGTATATTATAACTGTATATATTTTTTTCTTCTTAAACTATATATATATTATTATGTTATTTTATAATAGAGTCAACGGCACTGTCGAAAGCTTTTGCAAAACAAGGAATTAAAATTCCGATAAGAAAAGAAACGAGATATCGGAAAACAAATAACGAAGAAACACGCGACCCAACAAACGAAGAAGTTCCTGAGTCTTCATCTTCAGCATTACCGACGTCAATTATTAGTGACTCTAAAGTTTCCGAAACTACTGTTGAGAGTACGGGTAATGATGAGAAGCGTAGTCATCATGATCTTTCTGATGATGATACAGATACGGTTCGAGATTCCGAGGAAGGAAAAGGCAAGTCTGCCGAAAAACGGCGACGAAAGTCTAAATAAATAATTTAAGGAAGGAGTTTGGTCTTCGATTTGATTATGTCTTTTCGCTGAATTTTATGTTATGTTAGCATAATTCATTAATTTTGAGTCATAAATAATTATGCAATAATTGTAAGTTATTTTGTTCATGATTTTTTAAGACTTTTCCTATAATTTTCAGTAATTATCTAACTTTATAAATTGATTTATAGAATTATCCATATAAGTATTTAAAGTATATACGTAATTTATGTTGTTGTGTTTAATGAAATTTGCAATTGTATTAATTATAATTTTAAAGTTATAATTAGAAATAAGTTAAATAAATTTTTAAGATTTTTTAATCATAATAATGAATTCTATTTAAATGGTATATTTAAGTAACTAGGAAAATGTAATACAATTTTAGAATTCAAATATCTAATAAAAGAACTTCACAATTAACAATTGGGATCAAAACAAATATTTTGTTTTAATTATAAAATATAAATTAAGTTTATTTATTTGGTTATTTAGGTATAAACTAGAAGGTTATATAAATACATATATAAATATATTAAATCTAATTGTAAAATATTTTATAAGCAATAAAAAGTTGCTTAACTGTAATAAATATTTTAATAGTGTTTGGAAACCATATAATCGCCTGAATATGGTTATGATTTTAAATTTTTGGTATTTTTATAGTTTTACTAACCATGGTTGTTCCAATTAGTCCATATAACAAAACAAAAGGATGAAAATCGAAATTTATAGGCAGTTTGATTATTCCACCGGGAAGATTATCCTCGATATATCCATTATTAGCAAGATATGCAACTAATGCCATTATGCACAGGGTCGTTGGTATTGGCGTACCTTCAAAATAATGAACTTTACCGGATTTATCCTTGGGAAGCGATGCTACAGTTGCGTTATATCGCGCCAGACGAGCAATTCCACAAGATATAAAAACTATCAAAACAATTGAATCCAGGAATGTGCGCATGCCAACTGCAAAGGCGCATACTGCCGGAGCAACACCGAATGATATCTAGGATGATGCAAAATTAGTTACGATGATAGAACACAAAATTAAACATAAAATAAATTATACTTAATTTACCAAATCCGCTAAAGAATCTAACTCCTGTCCTAAAAGACTAGCAGTTCTTCTCCATCTTGCTATTTTTCCATCAAAAAGATCAAACATCATTCCCAATGGCATTAATAATAAGCTCATCCAAAGGAAATTTTTATCTTTCGTAACCATATACTGAATACTTAAAAAAATTGACGAAGAACCACATGCACCGTTTGCTAGTGTTATAATATCTGCAAGATGAAAATTGCTATATAAAAAATTAGAATTTTAAAAAGTCCAATAATGACAGTTAAGACCTTATAAATTATACTTACCGCACTAAAGAAAAATGTTTATCGTCATCAACGAATTGTTTTAATTCTTCGTCCATATTTTTTACATTATTTTTTACAACTTTCTCTACTTTCGAGCGTTTAGACATTGTAAAGTTTTTTTTTTTTTTCATCAAGCCTGTGAACTTTTATTTATATCATTTTACTACAAGAAATGATGCTATAATTTAATCATGAATATGTCATAAATTTACAAAATGATCTGTTTGTATTTTTCCATATCTGTTATAATACTAACTATAGAACACTATTATAAATTATACAGAAAAAAACCATTTCTTATATAGGATTTACTTTGAGAGTTAAAGAAATTTTTTTTATTTTTCAATACTTATTGCATAATCATGAAATCACTTTTACTTTTTTTTTTTACTTATCTAGATTGACTATTTTTGAACTGTAAGCCGGTTAAGATTTAATTACGAAAGTTAATAAAAATTCCGAAAGTTAATAAATTAAATCAATTCCCCCCAAAAATACAAACCGATATTGATCAATATTATCCTTTGTTAAAATCACAAGTTCACGTTTTGTCAAAGGCTTTTTGGTCAGAGGGCAAGTGTTCTTTTGAGCTTCGGAAGAAAGGCATCGAACCCAATTATCATATCTATTAAGTGTAAAGTAAAGTAAAAATAATGTTTTAAACAAATAAATTATATTTAAATAAAGTATAATACCCCATTACGTGTCCATATGGCGAAATTGCAGGTTTAACTACTGCTTCTAGCGTTATTGGATCAATGAATCCGGGTAACGGATTGTCATCATCAACATCTTCCATTTCGACATCATGGTTGCGTGGCCCTTTACTTGACGATGATTGAGACCTTGTTCTCTTTGTTGTATTCCATGATTTTAAAATATAGCTTCCTGAATCGTCATAATCAAAATCTTCTTCTTCATCGTCATCATCAGAAGCAAAGCCTCGCCTTTTTCCCGTTTTACGTTTCTTCTTGGCAGGTGTTGATTTACTGGTAGTTTGAGATGATGATCTCTTCCGAGATGCACTGCCATGCTTAGTATGTGTACGGAAAGTTTTTTCGGTTTCACCAGTTTTTTTGTTCTTGGTGCTGAATAAGAAATGAGCTTTACCCTTTTCATCAAGCACGTAATTAGGATCTTTGACACGACCAGTTTCTATTAATAATCGATAAAAGTTTGAACACTAAAAAAGGAAATTATAATTATACATGCATACATACACATATATAAATCATAATTCAATTTGGAATATCTTTAGACAAATTAATTAATTCATAATTTACCTGATAACCTACACGACCTGGAATTGCCATAGAAAATATCCCCCACTGGCCATCTGCTCCAATTTCTTTCAATCGTTTGAAAAAAAGTTCCTCTTCTTCCTAAATTTCAAGGTTTAAATTTAATAGAAAATATATAACCTTTTTTTTTACAATGTATCGTACCTGTGTCCATTGTCCTTTTTTTTGCTCTTCACCAGGAGCGTTGAATCGATAATAATAAGTGTTAGGTTTTGTATCAATTGCTTTATATGCTTTGATGCGAGCTTCTGACCAACCCTCAAATGCTTTTTCGAGATCTTTTGTATTATCTTGAACTTGCTTCAAAGCATCGTCTAATGCAAGACGACCTTTCATACGATATTGTCTAAAGAATAGTTAGTTTATCCATATAAAATGGATGCAGAAACTAAAAACCAAAGTACAATGGTCTAAATATGTACTTTTTGGCAGTTTCTCCTGTCCATTTCTTCAGAGTTTCTTTCCGTTTCTTTAGGAGCTGTTCATATGCTTCTTTTTGTTCGTCAGTCATCAAATTTACTAGAAAACAGTGATAAAAGGATAGAAATAAAATGAGAGGAATGATGAATTATAAGCACATATATGAGTAATTTAAGATTAATCCGAAACGAAGACATACTATGATAAGAGCGCATGTTTCTTTCAGCTATTGTTTTACGAATTTCGATCAGATAACGTGGTTGTGTCATTCTTACAATAACTTCTTCCTGTAATTTTCAAAGAACATATCCTTATATTTTCGATAATAATACTCTCAAATATAAATTATGTCTATTTTATACCTCATCATTCTCACAATCTTTGAGCGCCTCTTCAATCTCTTCATCCGATACAAACTCAAACACAGCTCGAATTTTTTGTGACTTTCGTTCGCGTTCACGTCTCTCGAACTCTGCATACTACCATATGGTAGGGTTAATTTTTTTTTTCTTTTTTTTTTTGATTGAAACCCGGTTAAAAATAGGTTTACCTGGCGCTGTTGCAATGCTACACGTTTATCTATAATATCTTGTTCTGTTTCAGTGACATCCTGAGCAAACAAACTTTTTTTTCTGATTGTTTCGATTTCTTCACTATCAATTGATACATTAATTCAAAGGATTTGGTCCAATTACCTCAATATTATATTAAAATTACCTTTCAGACATAAAAATCGGATCAATGTGGTGATTTTCTTCCATTTGCTCGTTTTTCTCTTTTTCGTGCATATTATATTTTAGTTTTTCCTAAATTACAACAATATATTTCATCAAATAATAAAGAAAATAATCGAGTTTGATTAAAATAAATATATAACTTACCGATAAGTCGGAGACAAATATTGATGTAGGAGGTTTTGCCTCTCTCCAACTGACAAAAGTCGACTTTGTCATGGCTTTAACGAAATCTTTAGTTGTTGACGAAAGTTAAACAAGAACCAAATAATAAGCTTGTAAATATAGCTTTAAAGACTTAATAAACTTACTTACCTTCTGGGAAGAATTTCGTACGTTGTTTTTCTTCTTTACAAGCCATAGAAGAGCTTCTCGTAGTATAGTGGCCACGAGCCATTGAAGCTACTTTCTAAAGTTTTCATACTAATAATATTATATAAAAGCTAAGTAATAATTACAACAACGTTGCTAATACTCACACTTAATGATTAACAAACTTATTGATTTTAGTGGCTTGTAAGAGTTACTGTTAGCTGCTTTAATTTTTGTACTCGCGTGGCTCGCGTTATTCTTTACTTCTATGTAGCAAGAAGTTACTTTTGTATGTAGACGCGTAAAGTTTATTGCTTTAGAAATTGTCACGTGATATAGATAAACGTATTACACGTGACTTGATATTATTCAAGTAAACATGATTGGTTTAATAATCAGCCACAAAACAAAAAAACTAATTGGTTGTTTAGGTATGGCAAATTTCTCGTCACCTTATCCGAGTAAAAATAATAATTTATTACTAACTGAATCATATAGTATCTAAAGTAGTAGTAATTTCTCTTTCTTCTTTAATCGCAGGTTTCGTGTCTGACAAATCAGAATAACGACGAACATGTTGATGAGGAGTACTTTTTATAAATAATCTATATGTACTGTATATTGATCGAAAAAACATTATTAATTAATAGAAGGATTTATTACAGAATTTTTGTAGTGGGAAGTATTCTTTCATATATTTACATACTAAATCATTAAGCGCTTAAACAATTATGATAATCACGAAATAATATCGTAAAATATTGAATAAAAATGTGTTTCATACTACACTGTTATTGGGAAGAAAAATTTGCATAATTTTCCTTGTAGTACAATGCAGATCGCACTTCGCACATGAAAAAACCGTTCAGAAAATTTTTTGCGATAATCTAATTTTGTTATTCACTATGAAACTATGAAAGACAACACGATAGCTAAGGAACTTAGTCCCGGAGATGGGAAAAATCGTTATAAAGTAATTTATTTTCACCAATCAACAACCATTTATGTAAATATAATCTAATTTATTAAAATTTATTACAGTATCAACCTTTTAACGTGCGCGTAAAAAGTATCAAAATTGATATATCACGCCGTGACAAAAATACTCAAGAAGAATCAGAGGTAAATAAATGTTTGTCTCGTTCTTTACTAATTCAATTAACTAACAATTTCATAAATAATGTTCGAAATATTAATTAATTGAACAAGGATCTTGGTTCATTTTTTCAAGAATCGTTGGAATCATGGAAAGAATTTAATTTGACAAGACATTTTGCAATTTTTGTTTGCGAGGTGTCAGAATATTGTCAATCATTACCTCAATTGTTATATCATAAAGAAAAGATTGTTGAGATTCTGGAGAGAAATCTTAAAGTTGAAGATAGTTTGGCATTGGAACCTTTATTAGAGTTAGTAACTAAAAATCTATTAAATTATAATGAACTACTCAAATAATAATCTATTTCTGTTATTGATTCTAGTCTAGTAACAAAACTTGCTAGGGATCTTGAAATTGAATTTTACTTGTATTTTGAACGAATATTTGCATGCATCATTCCTTTAACAAAGCATCGAGACATTAAAACTTTGGAAGTATGTATGATATGTTTAATAATAAGAACTATTCTTTGACTAATATTTTTTTTCTTCTCTTTTCATATTTAGTGCACTTTCAATTGTATTGCTTACTTATTTAAATATTTAACAAAACAAATTATTAATGACATATGTCCAACATACCGGTAAAACATCCTACTATAATTATGCTATTTTCTTTAACCTATTTTTTAATCATTTATTTAATTTGTAACAAAGCCTTATAGCTCCATTGCTTGGCAAAGAGTACCAGAAACCTTATATTCAACGGTTTGCTGCCGAATCGTTTGCATTTCTTTTACGCAAAGTTCGAGGAAATAGTCTTACAGAGATTATTAATTACATTATCGCTTCAATTTACGAATCTCCGTCAGAAATTTATTGCAGAGGGTTGAGCATGTTATTTAGCGAGGCTGCTAAAGTATATATATATATTTACTATGTTATTTATATATTTTAAGTTATTAATTTTATATAAATTCCATTTGTATATCTAAAGGCTTCCGATAACAAACTTCATCCGAGGGGATCAATATTATTAAAAGAACTATTATACACCTCGTATTCAAAATGTGAGAAAATCAGTGAATTTGGTATGATATGTTCCGACTCAATTATTATATAATAATCAAAATATGCATACTTTATTTATTGGTAATTGTTTCTTAACAAATATAATAGAAACATCTCCGTGTTATCATATTCTTAAAGAAACCACAATTGCACTTCTTCATTATATCAAATGCGAGAATTTTGGTCCAATATTGGATTTGTATTTGGGGGAAATTGAAAACGAGATTCGTGATAATTTGAGTAAACTCGATCTAAATGAAAGTAATTCAATATCAGAGACTTCTGTATTAAAAATTGGATTGAATTTATCACTGATTTATATATGTTTGGCTGTTCGGAAGGGAGATCGAATTAATGGTAAGAATATGAAATTAAATAAGATTTAATTTATCGCAAATTAATTTATATTATTCGTACTAGATTTCAAACGTATTTTCAAGGTTGCACAAATTATAGCTCCACATATATTTGTATCAGAATTATGTTTTCTTCGACAGTATTTTTTCAAAATGTGTGCTCCTTTGATCACATTGGCCAATCTAGATGATATTCTCGTTGGCGGGAAAGCCATCTTGGATAAAATATTCGAGTATAATGTATGTCAAAGTTGAAAAAACATTTTGTTTTATTGAAATCTAATATCTTAATAATCTACAGGATGTTGACATTGTATTATCATTCTCATTAAATCTATCAAATTTAAACTGGGAAGATTTTACTAAAATTATGCTTCCATACATTATAAGGTAATCATTTAATGATTATCTGCTTTTAATTTATATCTTGTATTTATGTCGCTTTCTTTTAGGTTTTCTACAACGCACTGGGAAACAAATAGTACGAAATTGATCCTCTTTTGCGCCAATTTATTTTCAACGAATACAATCTCAATCTCTTCCGGGACTATTTCTTCATTTGTTACGAAAGATGGATTAATAAAATTTCCTAATATACAAAGGAATTCCGAAGATTTGAAGTCTATAACGCATTTGAGCATTATAGATGGATTAATAGATATATTTAAGCAGGACCGCGATTGGTTTTCAGATGCACAGAAATTAAGTTGGATTTACTTAAATAAGGTAAATTATTTTTAGTCGACTAATAGATATGATAACCTCTATTAATTATTAATATAAATTCAAATTTTTCTAGGAGTTCAGTTTTAATTCAGAGATAACTTTAGTTTCAGCTTCTCTTACTATTATACCTCACTTGTTGACACAAACAGATTCAGTTAT
The DNA here is from genome assembly GCA_021464525.1 of Rhizophagus sp. LPA8_4_AMF. NCBI lineage: Eukaryota > Fungi > Glomeromycota > Glomeromycetes > Glomerales > Glomeraceae > Rhizophagus > Rhizophagus sp. LPA8_4_AMF. Next base: position 14,938 of record JADRCO010000148.1, on the reverse strand, counting down.
TGTTTCATTATCTTCATTAATAAAATCATTGTCACGCTGTTTGCAGTCATCTAAAATTCAAATTTCACCGCTTACAAGGAGACCGTTTACTGATGGATCACCGCTTTTCTTGATACAAAATTTATTGGGCCAAGCAATTGAAACAATAACAATATTTGTGCGAAGAAATTGTGGAAATGATGAAAATCGATTTATGTTCGAATTATGGAGTTTGATTGTTGATGAGATCTTAATTCAATTTGGATCTAATGAAATGATTTTGAGAGGAATTGCAGGATATATGGAATATATGAAATCATGGTATAACTTTACTATAAATATAAAGTTTTTTTCATATTTCAATATCTGACTTTTCTTATTTTATTGTAGCTATAAACATGGTGATCTATTTAGTACAATCAATCTTGAAAAAATTTATCCTTATTTAAAGTCAAATTTTAGTTCATTTAAACACCGTCGTCGATTATATTCATTTATGATTCTTAAACTTTTTGATCAATTTTATCTCCGATCCGAGGAGAAATTTAAAGATGATAAAGAACCTTGCGAGATTTTTGCAATAGCTTTAAAAGTTGAGGAAATAGGTACAACAATATCAACATATCGCGAAAAAGCGATGCATCTACGGAAATTGACTGCTTTAATATCTTCAAAACGCGTACCCGAATTTTATTCTGAAGTTGTACCACTGTACTGTTTTGGTAAGTATTTATTAATTAATTTTATATTATTTAATCAAATATTTTAATTTTGAATCATTTCTGTCCTAGGTTTATTGACTATAAATTTTAGTGCTATATGGACGGACGCAATAAATGCCCTAGTAAATTTTTCACAAGTTGATTCTCGTACATTTTGGAATTTGATTTATAACGAACTTTCGCGATTTGAGGAAGAATCGAAATTAGCAGAAAATGGATTCTCGAAATATACTCTTGAAGCGTATTTTGACAAATTAGATAAAACGTTGATTTCTTCAAAGATTAATGATAAATCTTTCGAATGTCTCTATTTAAATAAATTTAATAAAGCAGCTAACGAATCATTCAAGTTCTTTGAAAATAATGGTCAACCCGGTTTATTAATGAATTACATTTTGGTGAATGAGAGCATTATTTTTTTTTGTCAAATTTGATCTAACATTCTTTGTTATTAATTTGGAAAGTGATTAAATTTTTTTTTTTTTTTGATAGACGTGTGATCCTCAAAACGAAAGGTTAGATTATTGGAATTATCATGGACTTCTTATAAAGACTCTTATTGAAGTACCACATATTGCCGAACAACATTCTAAACAATTTGTTCCCTTCTTCCTTAATTCTGAATATGATGAGGAATTATCTAATAAAATGGATATTGATGAACAAATTCTAGAGGAAAAGCTGGAAGTATTAGGAAGTAAATCCGAGAACGTTATAGAAGAAGTAAAAGAGGAAAGAATAATTATTCTTGAACAGTCTTCCAAGATAATAAAAACCAAAATGCCGCTTTTCCTAAAACTTCTTTCTAAATTTAAAAATCCTCGATCAGTTTATAAGTCAGCTGAATTGCAAAATATTTACCTAGACTTGTTGACTATTGGAGATATCAAAACTCAAGCTCTTGCCTTGGAATGTCTTTTCACTTGGAAATATAAGGGGGTTACTCCTTATGAAGATAATCTCCGTAATTTTGTTAATGAGGTTAAATTTCGGGATGAGTTATCTACCTTTTCTTTAAATAAGGAAAATGGCTCCATAGAATTTTCACATAGAGCTGAATTAATGCCTATTGTTATTCGACTTTTATATGGCCGAATGATATCAAGAAAAGGTAAATCATCATCAAGTTCCGGAATGGGAGCTCGCAGAGTTGCAGTATTGGCTGCTTTAGTAAATTGTTTGGAATCTGAATTAAAACTTTTGGTGGATTTACTACTTGGCCCTTTTACCATCATTCGTAACTTACCAGGCGTAGTTGATAATGAGTTTCAGTTTGAACCAGATTTAGAAGTATGCAAGTTTGTGACATACCGAAAACAACTTGGATATTTGAACTTTTTAGAAGATATGCTAAAACAATTGGGATCTTATATATTGCCATTCATTCCTGATATGTTTAAAGTTGTTTTGTATATTGTTCATGATACTCAAAGAAAATTGATATCACAAGATCAACGTCAAAACATTTCATCAGATGATAACGAAAGGGAGAACGATAACGTTGAAATGAAAATCGAAGAAAATAAAGAAAATAGTCAGAAATTAAAAGTTGTCAGACAATTAGGGTTGAAAAGAATAGTTGGATTTTTCAAAATTCGTACAAGTTTTGACTATCAACCTTATATTAATTCCATGTTCAAATTCTTCTTGTCAATTAAAGTTCCCAAATTGGATATTGAAAGCACGCAAGCACCTTCAACAATAATGGAATTATTTGCTGTATGGGCCTCGCGTAAAGAGTACGTGCTATTCTTGGTCAATTATAATAAGGATGTTTTGCCTAAAATTTTTGCGTGTTTGTCGGCGAAAAAAGTTTGTGAGCACGTAATTTCAAAAGTTTTGGATATCGCTGATAACATCTTAAAAATATGTGGAGATGAAATGGATATTGATGATGAAATCCAAAAGGATGAAAACTCTTTAAAAAATCGAGTTCTAAGACCATATGTTTCATCATTACTAGATAATCTTGAATACGTGTTATTGCAATCTAGCGATTCTACTTCTTTTGGAAAAGACTACTTTTCTAAACGTGAAATTTCAATATTATCTCAGATTGCAGGTTTTATTGAAAATGGGGATCAAGCAAAAAAAATGGTTGATTTACTTCTACCATACCTTCGAAAGCGTTCGCAAGTTGTTTCGGAAAAGACCAAAGCGGATATCTTACATATTGTTGCAAATTTCTTACATGTTATTCCAGGATTTCAACTTCGCAACGAATTGTTTTATAAGTATTATAACTATCTATCGTATGAATTTTCAACACTTCATACCAGGGATTGTCGTTTATTTTTGGCAAAAATATTTACTGAATTTTCCAAATATGATGAATCTTTGAAAGAAGTTGCTTCTATAATTGAAGATCTTAATGCGTTTTCAACAAAAAGGTTGGATGAACCGGATTTTGATAGACGGTTAGATGCATTTAACCGAATTAATCAAAACTTGTATAAGAAATTTGACACAGTACAATGGCTGCCAATATTATTTAATTGCTTGTTCTTTATTAAAGATCCGGAAGAGCTTTCAATTCGAAATAATTCGTCTTTTTGTATTATGAGATTTATTGATCGTGTAAATGAAAATACTCAAATTCAAGAAGATTATCAAATCCTTTTGATTAAAGTCATTATCCCAGCAATCAAAAGAGGAATGAGAATGTCTTTAGAAACAGTACGGATAGAATTCCTTACAATTTTATCATATGCAATGAAGAAATGTCCGACAATAGCTCAATTATCAGATATGACTTGTTTGTTATTTGATGATGATGAGGCTAATTTTTTCAATAACATTCATCACATTCAAATTCATCGTCGTATCCGTGCCCTTAAAAGATTCTCTAATGAGTGTACAAATGGGAAAATAAAGAGCAACAATTTAGCACAGATATTTATGCCACTTATTGGTCATTTTATTTTCGAGGCAGATAGAGTGACCGACCATTTATTAATTAATGAGACTATTTCAACAATTGGGATTATTGCGGGTCAACTTCCCTGGAGTCAATACTATGCTCTTTTAAAACAATACATGAAGTTGATTCCTAAGAAACCTATGATAGAAAAGGTCTTGGTTCGAACTGTTATCTCTATATTGGACAATTTTCATTTTGACGTTTCAGAAGCCCAAATCTCCGAGACTCAAGTAATAGGTTCGCAAGAACCTGCTATTCCAAATGAGCAATTAGCAAAGGTAATAGAACGGAATGATTTGTGCAATGAAGAATCCGATAAAAACATAGCTGTTGATGATGAGGTTGATGAAAACATGAATATGTTAGTAGAAGAATCTGAGGAATCACATCTATCTAAAGGTGAACAGTTTAGCGATGAGGCAAAAACAAAATCTTTAGCAAATCGTATTCATGATAAAGTTGTCAATAATTTAATTCCTGATCTTAAGCAATACCTAACTCAACATGATAATGAAAGTGTCATTATTCGTGTTCCAATTGCATTGGGAATTACCAAGCTTTTAAAAGCTTTGCCTGAGACGTCTCTTCGACTTAATTTACCTGGATTGCTTACTACCGTATGTCAAATTTTAAGAAGTCGTCAGCAAGATGCTCGTGACACTACTAGAGATACTCTTAGTAAAATTTCAACTTTTCTTGGACCTTTATACTTTTCTTTTATAGTAAAGGAACTACGAGGCGCACTCACACGAGGATATCAGTTACATATTCTTGGATTTACAGTGCATACTCTTTTGGCCAATTTGGTACCAAATTTACAAGTTGGTGATCTCGATTATTGCCTTCAACATATAACTGATATTATCGTAAATGATATATTTGGTAATGTTGGAGAAGAAAAAGATGCGGTTGAGATTACTGGAAAAATTAAGGAAATGAAATCCACTAAAAGTTTCGGGACGTTCGAACTTCTTGCCAAAATTATTGAATTTAAGAACATTGGTATCTTGCTTGTACCACTTAAAGAGATTATGCGTGAAACACAAAATCTACAAGTCTTACGCAAGATTGATGAAATATTACGGAAAATATCAGTTGGTTTGAATTCCAATCCACAATTCGACATCAAAGAAATGGTAACTTTTTGTCAAGGACTTATTTTACAAAATCTAAACATGTTAAAATCAGAAAAAAAACTTAAGCCTAATAAAAGTCATATGGAGAAGAACTTTACCGTTCAGCTTAAGCGAGATATTTCAGAGCCCGTGGATTATTATGACGCAAACTCTTATCGATTTGTGGAATTTGGGTTAACAATACTTTTGGCATCTTTAAAACGTGATAAATTTGATACCAAATCCGAGGAACAACTTAAGTTATTGGAACAGTTTGTTAATACAATTGGGAATGCGTTATATTCAAAACATTTAAATATCAATATAATTTCGTTAAAGATTATGTGCATAATTTGCAAACTTAAACTAAAATCTTTAGACAATGCTTTACCTGTAATTGTAAAGCAGACTTTTTCATTAATAAGGACTTCAAATACCACTAATTCTGAATTGGTCCAAACGTGTTTCAAATTACTTACCGTTATAATTCGCGATTGTAAGCATGTTGATTTCAAGGAAAGTCAATTGACTTTACTCATTAATCTTATTCGTCCTGATCTTGAGGAACCTCAACGTCAAGGAACGACATTCTCATTGATACGTGCTATCGTATCGCGTAAATTTGTAGTTCCTGAAATGTACGATTTAATGCAAACTGTTGCCGAAATAATGGTTACTAGTCAAACAGATTTAGCGCGTGATTTATCGAGACAACTTCTACTTCAGTTTTTATTGGATTATCCTCAAGGACGCGGTCGATTGAAAAATCAATTGAACTTTTTGATAAAAAATATGAATTATATATTCGAAAGTGGACGACAATCAGTAATGGAAATGTTGAATTTAATGTTTTCCAAATTTAATAATGATATTTTAATGGAATATGCAGAAATGTTTTTCCTATCATTAGTAATGTCATTAGTGAATGACGATTCAAATAAATGTAGAGAAATGGCTGGAGCATTAATTAAAATTCTTTTGAATAGAATGGATGAAGTAAGACTTAGAAATGTATATGTCTTATTGAATAAGTGGTTTGAACAAAATGACAAAAGGAATTTACAGAGAATGGCAGTACAAGTCTATGGTCTTGTAATTGAAGCCTTTGGAGATAAATTTAAAAAACATATACCTGAATTATTGGATATCTTGGAGAAAGCTTTAAACATAAGTCAACAAATTTCAGAACAATTAAAACAACATGCTAATGAAGATGATCTTATAACAACAATAGATAGTGTTGATTGGGAAATCGGATATTATACCCTTAACACTTTTGTAAAATTAGTTAAAAATTTCCCTTCAGTTCTTTACTCGGATAAATCAAAGAACATTTGGGTATCAATAGATAATCATTTACTTTTCCCTCATAGCTGGATAAGACTTTCAACTTGCAGATTATTAGGGTTATATTTTTCAAATATCAATCCCGAGACTAAGATTATTAGTGTAACCAATGAACGTAATGAATATTTATCAAAAGCGGTGTTGAAAAAATTAGCAAATCAATTTTGTATTCAATTAAAGAGCGAACATTTAGGATCAGAACTTGCAACACAGATTGTAAAGAATTTATTTTTTATCGGAAAAAATCTTTATTATTTAACTTCTGATGAAGAGAATACATTAGAAGAAGATGTCGAAGATGAGAATAATGATCAAGACAAAGAAGAGAACTATGAAATGAACGGCAATAATGAAGATGAAAAAAAACAAAGTAAAATCAAAGCAAATCATTTGTTGATTTGGTTATTTAAGAAATTATCATATCAAGCTAGATTTGCCTCAATTAAAAGAGAAGAAAATGATTTACAGGTATGCTTATTTGAGTCATTAAATTTAATTTTGGCTTTGAATGTGTTAATAACTTTTGATCTATAAAATAGCGCACAAGCATATATCAATGGATGGCAGCAATGACAACATTTATCCCCTCATCAGACTTGATACCTTATCTCATATTCATAATTTCTCCTATTTACCGATTCGTTAATGATGAAACCATTAAAGGAAAAGAAATTGGTAATTTGTTTTACGATTTACTTACGTCCTTCATCTTTTTTTTTCGTTAGTAACTAATAATATTGTCTTTATTAATATTAAATAGATGATGTTAAACAACTCGGTAAAGAAATACTTGATTTAGTACAAGGACGCGTCGGTACAACACAATTTCACATATCATATAATAAAATTAGACAACAAGTTTTGGAAGTTAGAAGAGAACGTAAACATAAAAAAGCAATTATGGTAAGAAATATATTCTTCCTTGTAAAATAATAATAAATAATTGATTTAATAATATCAAATTCATTTTTTATAGGCTCTTGTTGATCCAGAATCTACAGCCAAACGTAAAATTCAGAAGAATGAAATGAAAAAACAAAACCGTAAAAGAAAGAATGCAAAATTAAATGATTTAGCAAAGAAACGACGTATTTCATAATTATGATTGTCTAGATATATTTTTAATTACCTATTATTTAAAATAACAATAAAAAAAAGTATTAGATCATGTAACGTAGTACAACTTATACAATATATAACCTAAAATTAAAACCGTGGGAATGAATATGATAAAGTGGTTATGCTTATAATTTGGTTTAATAATGTCCACCTCAATTCCATTAAAGCCGGTAGAGTTGTGGAGACCAAAAGATATTTCTAATACAGAAATTGAAAATTTTCGTATTAAAGTCAATAAAAAGTATAATATTGATCTAGGTACTATTTTGATACTCAAAATTCATGTATGACAATGTCAAACGCGTAACTAATTTGTATATATATAATTTTTTTTAAAAAAAAATTAAAACATATAGAGAATTATAAACAATTGTGGCAATGGTCGGTTGATAATATTCAAGAATTTTGGGCAGAAGTATGGGATTATACGAAGTTAATTTATTCAGTCCCTTATCAACAGGTAAAGAAAATTTGATTCGTTTAAATTTAATTTACGAGTACAATTTTAACAAGATGATTATGCCTAAAATTAAAGGTGTTAGAAGATAAACCAATGGATCAAATACCAGCATGGTTTTTAGGAGCAAAACTTAATTTTGCAGAAAATTTGTTATGGTGTAGAGATAAAAACAGAGTAGCATTAATTTCAACAGGTACAATCAATTCATTTAATAGTATTAACATTAGATTTTTCATTTATATTTTTGTAAAAAAATACATCCCAAATTCTTTCAATTTAACTTGATAAAAATCTAAAATTTGTAATTTTAAGGCGAGAGAAGATCACCAACAAGTATAACATATTATGAATTATATGTACTAGTAAATAAATTATCAAGAGCCTTACGTAAAATAGGAGTATGTAAAGGAGATAGAGTAGGAGCATATATATCGAATTGTAGTGAAGCGATAATTGCAATGTTAGCAACGACTAGTATAGGAGCAATTTGGAGTAGCACTTCAACAGACTTTGGAGTTACGGGAGTATTGGATAGATTTTGTCAAATTCGTCCTAAAATATTATTTTCGGTTAATTCCATAATATATAATGATAAAGAACATAATCATTTAGATAAATTAAAAGTTGTTGTCGAAAAGTTGAAGAATGAAGGATTAGAAAAGGTTGTGATCATTCCTTTCGTAGGAAAAATTGGGGAAGAAATTAATGATATTCCGTTAGCATCATCTTGGAACGAGTTTATTTTACAAGAAGAAGGGGCAGAAGAGGAGGAAATCCAATTTGAACAATTACCATTTGATCATCCAGTTTACATCCTATTCAGTTCAGGTACAACAGGAAAACCGAAATGTTTAGTACATAGATCCGGTGGATTATTATTACAACACAAAAAAGAACATATATTACATGGTAATATGAAAAAAGATGATGTATTCTTTTACTATACTACGACAGGATGGATGATGTGGAATTGGCTAGTTGCCGGATTAAGTGTTGGATCTAGTATTGTGTTATATGATGGTAGTCCATTTAAGCCATCTCCATCCATACTTTGGGAATTAACTGAAAAATTAGGGTGAGTATTGGAAGAAGAGAGAAAAAAAAAAAAAAAAAAAAATTTATTTAAAAATTTTTTTTTTTTTTTTTTAAAAAAAAAAAAAAATCGTATTTTAGAATTACAATATTTGGTACATCAGCAAAATATATACAAAGTTTAGAGGATGTAGAATACAAACCAAAACGACATCATAATTTAAATAAACTTCGTATGATATTATCGACAGGATCACCTCTTAAACCAGAAAGTTTTGATTTTGTTTATAAAGAAATTAAAGATGATTTAGTATTGGGTAGCATTACAGGTGGTACTGATATTTGTTCATTATTTGCCGGACATAATGTCTCATTACCTGTTTATAGAGGTGAAATACAATGTATTTGTTTAGGTATGAAAGTTGAAGCTTGGAATGGTCAAGGTACGCTAATATTTAACTATTGAATTTACTCTTTATCATGATAAAATTAGTAAAAAATTCTTTTTTTCTTTAGATAATCCAGTATTTGGACAATCAGCGGATTTAGTGTGTACGAAACCATTTCCATGTATGCCAATATATTTCTGGAATGATACACCTACACGCGATCTATACCGATCAGCGTACTTATCGACATATAGTAGAGTATGGTATCATGGAGATTTCATATTTATTAATCCTAATACAGGTGGAGTAGTAATGTTAGGTAGAAGTGATGGAACATTAAATCCTGGTGGTGTAAGGTTTGGTAGCGCAGAAATTTATAATATAATAGATGAATATTTTAGGAAAGATGGTATAATTGATAGTTTAGTTATTGGACAAAAAACTAATATGAATAATAATGAAAGTGAACGAGTTGTATTATTTTTAAAAATGGGTTATAAACATAAATGTGATAAAGAATTAGTAGAAAATATCAAGAAAAAAATTAGAGATCAATTAAGTCCCAGACATGTTCCAACTTTTATTTTACCCATAGATGATATTCCGGTAAGTTTTATTTTAAAACATTTTTTATTTTTTATTTTTTTTTTTTTTCAGAACGAATTATAATAATTTTTTATTTTTAAAAATAGTATACTATTAACGGTAAAAAAGTTGAACTTGCAGTAAAAAGAATTATTTCTGGTGAACCTGTCATTCCTTCTGGTACTCTTGCTAATCCTGAAAGTCTTAAATTATATTATAATATACCTCAATTAAAATTAAAATTATAAAAAGATTTTTTATTCATTAAATTATTATTGATCAAATTAAGTACGAGATTTTATGATAAATATCTAATTTCTGATATAATTAAATTTACAAATATGTAATACGATTATTAATGAATGTAATATTATATTTTAGGAAAATCATGATATTGATATATTTTACTAGTAAATGTAAATAGTGTGTTAAATTTAAGGCATTATTGGTTACTAATAACCAACACCTATTATATATATATATAATACATATTTGTTTAAATAACTAATTAAAAATTCTAATTTAATAAAAATAAATTTTTAACAAATCATTATTAATTAATTAATAGTAACTTACATATTTTTTACACGAGTAAAAAAAAAAAAAAAAAAAAAAAAAAATAATTAAGAATTTTAACCCAATTAACCTAAAAAAAATTATAAAAAGTAAACTCGAACCATAATTTATTATTTGTTCGTTTTAAGTTTATCCCAAATTTTTTTTTAAAAAATAATTTCTAAAACATACATAATATTTAAATAAGTTATATATTGTATTTCATCCGACATTAAACCGTTTGATTATTATCTCCTGATTTCTTTTTGGTTCCGGTTGCGCATATAAACGTATATAATGCATATCCTGATCTCTAACACATATAACACATAATAACATCGCATAACGCATAATGCATACCTTATAAGGCATACAAGTGAAATTATATCATTGAAAATTATATCATGAAATATTTATTTATTTATTGGTCACGGAATGAATATTTATTTATTGATCATATTTTTACGGAAAATTTAAAAAGAAATCATAAATATTATGCCAGAATTACCAAATGATAGAAATAAAAATCATTGATACCAGAAAGAATCAAAAAATCATATGAAATTTTGAAAAAAAAGTTAATTTAACCGAAAATCGGCAATCGGAATTCGGAAATATGAAAAGAAGCAATAATTAACCGATTATTTCAATAATTTTTTTTTCCAGAGAAATCTTTTTTTTTGAAACCTTTTTGAATGTACAATAAACGGAAATTCTAAAAAGAAAAATCTAATAATAAATTTATAATAATAATAATAATAATAATAAAAAATAAATAAATAATAATGATCAATGAAAGATAAAATAGATAGAACCAAAAAAAAGTAAGTATACAATACAATATATTGTAATTAAAAAATTTTTATATTGAGTCTTAAAAAAAAAAAAAAACCTTTGAAATTTCATAATAATGATGCATACAATAAATTACTTTTGATGAAATTTTAATTATATAATTTTTATCGAATAATTTTTAAAAAAATATTATTTAAAAAAGTTTTTGTTTCTATTTTAAAAAAAGAAATTTTTTTTTTTAAAAATTAAAAATATATTTTTAATACCTAAAATAATATTCATTATCATGATAAATATGATATTTTATTATAGAAACATTATTATTTTACTAAATAAAGGAATTAGATAAATTAGATGGTTTTTTTTTTCCGAATTTTAGATTATTTGATTGATGAAACAATTAGTACATGTACATTACCATAATTTTTCGTATTATTTTTTTTTTTTAATTCGAAACTTTAGAAACATAAATCTCACATGTAACATTTGTATCACAACTCTTATTCTATTTAAAAGTAAACAATTAAGAAATTTTGAAATCAGATTCGCGTTTAGAATTGAAACGCGTTCTATTGTACTTTCCATCTAATTTAATATTTATTGACGGCAAGGAAAAATTAGGAATAATTCAAGGCATAATTTATTGACGCAAGGAGAATGAATTCAATGACGAATTCTTTCCGAAATTCTTCACGAATTCATTACGAATTCTTCACGTGATTTGAAATTGAATCCTAATAAAAATATCTTTATTCAAGATAAAAATAAATTGATTCATTAATAATTCCCATTAAAAGAGTTAATTAATGTAAACTAACCAAGTAAAAGTGAACTTGTAACTTTAGAAAAAAAAAAATACTTAAAATGGATAATAATAATAACAAAGGATCAAACACTTAAAAAAAAAAAAAAAAAAACTTGATACAGGATCGACAAAACCAGCCTCACATTTAGTTGAATTAAATCTCCTTTGTTTAATCCTTTTTTACCTTGCATATTATATATTTCGTTAGTGGTAATAAAATCGTAATCAGTGTTTACTTGCTTTTGTTTCAGAATTTTTTAATAGAATAGAATTATTTTTAATAATTGTTTTTTTAATAGAAATTTTTTTTTTTTTTTCAATATAATTTTTTAATAATAGAATTTTTTTTTAAAAAGAATAAAATTCTAGGATCATAATTATTATTATTTTTTGAAACGTAATTTTTTGAGGCGTTAAAATTCTACATTGACTATATTTTAGTGAATAGGTCGGCAAAAAATTCAATTCTTTTCCTAATTGGTATATCGTACTGTATATAAATTAATGATTGTTTGTTAACAGATCTTTTTTGTGAAATAATAATGATTTACACATACGGTAGTAATAAAATAATAAAATTATAATACAATATCTCTATTGCATTATCTCGGTTATCAAAAAAAAATATTTTTATATATATATATATATATGTATATATATATATAAATGGGGGTCATCACATGATAGTTTAAACCAAAAAAGTCAAAATTTAATTTATTTTTTTCTAAATTAGGATGAAAATACATGACATAGAACAATTATGGGTATTATTTATCTTTGTTATAAAAGAAGTTGCAGGAACAAAGCACTTCCTGTAAGAAATGTACGAATTTGTAAAATAACTAATAATTATTTATAGAATAAATAAAATATAAATAAAAATATTATTAGTTTGCCACATCTATTTTCTGCATATTATAATTACATAATATTATTGGTCACTTAAATTCACATAATAAATACTGGTTGGGAACAGTGTGGCAAATCAACATTCGTTCTTTGACCCTAAAATTAATTATTCCAAAAAAATTATTTTTTTCTTGTGTCATCGCATGAAATCTCTCCTGAACATTATACAATTTTTTTTTTAAAAAAGGGATTAAAAATTTTTTTTTTAGAATGAAAATCATGACGTAAAATTTTTTTTACAAACCAAACCTCAAAAAAACAAGTTTTGATAATAAATCACATCATAAATCCATAAATCACGTGCATACAAATTAACTAAGTTTAAATAGTTCTAGATAAAATTAAAGCTCAGTAGATCTTGATAAAAAATTTACTTCATAGTATCATGATATCATAGTGATTCCAAATTTAGAGAATATGAAGAAAAGAAACCGAATATTCTTTAACCGAAAAATTTATTTTTTTTTTTTGAAAGCTTTTTGACTATGATGTCGATCAACATATGAGATGGCTTGGCAAAATAATTTGCCACATCGCCAAGGGAGGATTTTCTGGAAAATAACCATTTTAGAGAGTTTAACATAATATATTTTAATAATTGTATAATTGTATACGGTAATTTGCGATCCCTTTTAATCCCCCAATTATTACTATTATTGTAAAAAAATCTATTTTTATTTTTAAAATTGTTACTAAAAAAAAAGTATCATCATTAAAAATAAAACCCCAGACACACATGTAGTGAAATATTACCAAATAAAGTGGTCATTCTTAATTATTTCATAATTTTTTATGCAATTAATATAAAACCATACGAGTAGGGTAAATCCGATTTTATCATATATAACAAACAAAAATATAAATTGTGTTCAATCACTACAGATTTTTTTTTTTTAAAAAAAAAAAAATTGATTTTCACATAATTTATATTAAAATTATAACAAAACGAACTGAACTTTCAAAATCGTGTGGAAATATTTATATTTTTTCTGCTAATATAATAAAAAATAAAAAGACTGACAACACGCATGACTATGAATTTTTAAGTTGTAAATCTTTGTTCGTTGTTTTTTTCCAACATCTCTCAATAAAAGGATATTCCGAATAAAGATTTTTTTTAGCATCATAGTTTTACAACAGTATTTGAATAACTTATATAAACTCCACCCAATCTTCCTTAAAAATTTTTCTTCACCTTTTTTTTTTTGAAATTTTTTTTTTTATTAATTAAATTTTAAGAAAAGGGTCTATTTTTTTTAACGAAAAAAATTTATATATATTTTTGAGAAAGCAAAATCTTTGAATTTTATCGAACAAATAAGACTTTTTATTTTTATACGAACAATTCGATATTTTTACGAAAAAAAAATAAACGTTATATTATAAAAATGTTGTCAACTATCAACAATTATTTTTCATTAATGAAATATCAAAGTGATTTATCTACTTCTAAATCACTTGAACCTTGGGAAAAAGCTTTATTCAGTAAGTATTAATTGAACACTTTTTTTCGCGTAAATTTTATAAATTTTGAGAAATTTAATTTTTAAAACCTTTTCTTTCTTTTTTTTTTTCTCTCAATAGATTCATGTATTATCGTTGGAATAACGCTTCTCGCCTATACAACATTTGCACAATCAAATAATATGTTTTTAACAAACATCGATACAGATTTTCACTCGTCGTTATACTTATGATTTTATTAATGTCTTTAGATTATAAAGAACAATTAATTATAATTAAAACTCTAATAATAATTATTTCAATGCTGCGGTGTATTGAAAAAAAAACACTTTTTCGTTTATTTTCAATTTATTTCAACAACTTCTTTAAAAAAAAAATGTATTATAATTATTTCAAAATTTCTCTTGTTTTTTAACGTGTTTTAATGGTAGTTCATTTTTTTTGATTGGGTTTATAAAGCGTTTTGAACTTTTTTATTTTTTTCTCTTTTTTATTTTTACAATTTTTTGCAAATATCTTAGAAAAAAATATCCATTTTTTTTTTTTAATTAATTAATTATTACTTTTGATATTTTTTTTTTATTTTTCATGTGCGGGTTAATCATTAAAGAAAAAAAATGTAGACATTTTTAATTATTACTTTTTTTAGACATTTTATCAGATTTTTCCTTTTTATACTTTCGTAAAAAAATAATTTTTTTAACTTTAATAAATATCAACAAGGAAGAAAATCCAAATTTTA